>JAQZBX010005791.1:0-55213 GCA_029593785.1 Cabassous unicinctus
ATTGGACTACATCAGTGAGATGTGACTCAGATTGAGTCTCTGCCCTTTTGCTGGGTCACAGATAAAGGAAGCCACCATATTTGATCCTGCCATGTTTGAGGAAAAACAACAGTTTCTCCCACAGATGAGCTTCAAGGGGAGAGGCTCAAAGAGCTGAGGCATAGGGAGAGATAAGCCATATGCCCAATAGCTTGCAGCTGAACTCGTGAAGGTTGTGGAGAAGCCAAGACTGATAGAGGATGCCCAGAAAGAGACAAGCCCTATTACTGGTTGCCATTACTGAGCTCAAACCTCGACACAGATTGGCAGCCATCTTGCTTCAACATGTGGCAGGTGACTAGTGAGAAAACACCTCTTATGGTACCTCGATTTGGACTTCTTACTGCCTTGGAAACATAAGCTTTTACCCCAAATAAATTTGCTTTATAAAAGCCAACGCATTTATGGTACTTTGCATCATCAGCCCTTTGGCAAAACTAAGAAAGGAAATAAGAGGGAAAATTACAATTATAAGCACAAACTTCTATTCTTATATGAAGCATACATGAGTTATTTCTTTTGAATAAATTATATGTCCACTTTACAAATATAGTTATAAGTATCCTGATAGTCTAAAATATAAAAAGAGCTATTTAAAATTAGCATTTAAAGTCCTTAATTAATTATCTGTTTCATGTGCTTAATATAAATGTCATAATTTTATCTTTATGTGATTGAAGAGCTCTTGTTCACTTCAGAACAGTTTTTTCCCCTTTCTGTAAGATTTGAGCTCATACTGATTTTTTTTTATTAGAGAAGTTGTAGGTATACAAAAAATCAAACAGAAAGTACAGAGTTCTCATATACTCCCTCACATAGAGTTTTCCTTACTATTAACACTTTGCATTATTGTGGTAACTTTGTTACAATTGATGAAACAATATTACTATAACTATACTGTTAACTATAGTACATAGTTTGCATAAGGGTTTGTTGTATTGTACAATTCTATGTTGTTTTAAAATTTTTATTCTAGTACTGATTTTTAAATTATATTTAACGCACTCTATATCCACCAAATATACACAACTCCTTCCTTTCCACCCCCTCCCAGGTAGCCTCTAATCTATTTTCTATTTCTATTTCTAGATATCTTTTATCAATGGCATCAAAAAATATTTGTCCTCATGTGTCTTGCTTATTTCACTGAGAATAATGTTTTTAAGGTTCTTCCATGTTATAGCATGTCTCAGAAGTTCATTCTTTTTTGTGACCTTATAATATTCCATTATGTGTATGTACCATATTATCTTTATCTATTCATTTGTTTATTGACACTCAGGTTGTTTCCACCTTTAGGTTATTGTGTATAATGTTGCTCTAAACATTGGTGTTCATCAGCTCTGGCTCCTGACCCTCCCTCTGGTGGCCCCACCCCATATTCCCACCCCTTGAGAAAATGGCCACAACTTCCACTGTGGCATGGATTAAGGTAGGTCCAAAGAGTCCTTCAGTGGGTACTGACAGGCACCCGGTTCATGTGGAAGGCCCGGGAGACCTCCCGGTAGGCATTACGAAGCAGGACATAAGGAAAACAGGACTCCAGCATGTCCAGGGTCAGGAAGGATGACTCCTCGACCACCAAGCGCATAAGCAGAAAAATGGGTTCCCGATTCCTGGTTTTAAGCTTGTCAGTCTCCTGGCCCAGCTGCAAGAGGCTGACAGAAGCCACCACCAGAAATTCCTTGAGGTGAGTTTCAATGTTCTTGTTGTAGACGTGAAGAGGGCAGCAGATACCTGGATGATGGCTTTGCACAAGCAATGAATATTATTGTTGTAACCATCCTTCTCAATGCTATAGAAGGAAGAAGCATCGGTGGCAAGGAGTGGAAGGGAAACGGCAATAAAGATCAAGAGCAGGCAGGCCACCTTATATTCTTCCTCAGGGGATGAAGAATCAGTTTTCAGATTGGCAATGGCAGCCACCAGGGCTGGGTCAATGTCACAGCCAACCCCTGCTGCAGATGCCAGTTCAAAGACACTCAGGGTCACTTTGATGTCTGTGTCAGGAGTGACAAACTCCTTCAGGCACTCAATGGGACCCATAAGGAATGGGCAGTGGAAGGAGAAAACCTCCCGAAGTCCCTCTTGGGCCGTGGCCCTAAAACTGAGGATCACTCCAATGATGGTCATACGCTTCAGCTTGAGACCCTGTTTTCCCTTTCTTTGGGTATATAAGTAGAAGGAGAATTGCTGAGTCATATGGAAGTCCTATATTTAACTTTTTGAGGAACCACTATATTGCTTAGCACAGTGTTTGCAACATGTTGCAATCCTGCCACCAATGCACTAGAGTTTCAATTCACTCTGCATCTTCTCCAATCCTTGTTGTTTTCCATTTTGTAAATAACAGTTATCCTTTTAGGTATGAAGTAGTATCTCATTGTGGTTTTGATTTGCATTTCCCTCATAGATAATGGTGTTGAGCATCTTTTCATACACTTATTGTCCATTTCAATATTGGGAAAAATGTCATTCAGGTCATTTGCCCACTTTTTAATTGGGTTGTTTGTCTTTTGCTATTGCATAGTAAATGTTCTTTTATATTATACTTACTAAGTCCTTATCCATGTAATTTTTGCAACTATTTTGTCCCATTCTGTATGTTGTCTTTTCACTTTCTTGATAACGTCTTTGATGCACAAAACTTTCCATTTTGATGAAGTCAAATTTATATATTGCTTTTTTGTTGTTGTTCATACTTGTGGTGTCATACCTAAGAATCCATTTCTGAAGCCCAGGTCATGAAGATTTCAAAAAAGAAAAGCCCATGATCAGATGGCTTCTCAAGGGAATTTTATGAAACATTCCAAGAAACATTAAATCCAATTCTCAAACTCTTCCAAAAACTTGAAGAGGAAGAACACTCCCTAATTCATTCTATAAGGACATTACCCTTGTACCAAAGCCAGATGAAGATGCCACAAGAAAAGAAAGTTACATACCAATATCTCTTATGAATCTAGATGCAGAAATCCTCAACAAAATACCACCAAACTGAATGCAACACCATACTAAAGGAATTACATATCATGATCAAGTGGGATTTAGCCCTGGTATGCAAGGATGGTTCAACATATGAAATCAATTAATATAATACACTATATTTACCAAGTGATGGGGGGAAAACACAGGATCATATCAATTGATGCAGAAAAAGTATTTGACAAAATCCTGCACCCATTCTTGAAAAATGCAATTAGAACACTAAGAATAGATTCTCTTCTACATGACAAATAATGTATATTAAAAATCCATAGCTTTTTTTTCACTCAATGGTGAAAGGTTTCCCTCTAAGATCAGAAACCAGACAAGTATGCCCACTGTCACCTCTGCTATTCAACATTTTAACTAAAGTTCTAGCCAGAGTAATAATGCAGGAAATTGAAATAAAAGGTGTATTAGTCAGCCAAAGGGGTGCTAATGTGAAATGCTAAAAATGGGTTGGTCTTTATAAAGGGTATTTATTTGGTGTAGAAGTCCACAGTTACCAGGCCATAAAGCGTTAAGTTTATCCTCTCACCACAGTCCATTGCCACGTGTTAGAGCAAGACAGCTGCCGGCGTTTGCCAGGGTTCAGGTTTCTGGGGTTCCTCTCTTCCCGGGGCTGCATTTCTCTCCGGACTTAGCTCCTGTTTCCTCCACAAGGTCAGCTGTAGACGATCAGGTGAACGGCTTGCTTCTCTTCTCCTGGGGCCTTCTTTCCAACATCAAAACTGCTTCTCAAAAACTGCTTCAACTCTGTTCTTTGCCTTGCCTTTTATATTCGATTCCCCACCCACCAAGGGGTGGGGCTCAATGCCCTACTGACGTGGCCCAGTCAACACCCTAATCATAACTTAATCATGTCCAGATTAACAGATCAGTTTACAAGCATGATCCAATTATATTTTTGGAATTCATAATTACATCAAACTGCCCAACTGTATGTAACAAAAGGCATCCAAATTAGAAAGGAAAACGTAAATGTGCAGATGACATAATCCTATATACAGAAAATCTTGAAAAATCCACAATATAAGATGTTATTAATAGGGGGAAATGTGAGGGGGAAGGGATATATGGGAGTCCCTTATCCTATATTTTCCATAGTCTAAAACTTCTTTAAAAATAAAGTATAAAAAAGTTAAAAAGAAAGCCAATGTAGCGTGACCAGTTGGGCACCTGCCTACCACATGGGAGGTACCAGGTTTGGGTCCCGGTGTCTCCTAAAGAAGCCAAGCAGATGCTGCACCCACCACAACAAGCTAGACACTGTACCTACCACAATTAGCAGACACCGCAAGCCAGCAGATGCTGCAGCCCGCGAGGAACAGATGTGGCTCAGGCCGTTGGTCATTCACTTCCCATGTGGGAGGTCCCAAAATGAGCAGACAGACGAGACAACCATAGGAGGAAAGGGAATAAATAAAGAAAAATAAAGTAAATAAATAAATATTTTTTTTAAAGTTAAAAAAAAGTAAGTAAAATGAGATACCTGATATAGGTTTAATATAAGAATATATTAAAAAGTCCTCAACAACAAAAAGACAAACAACCCAATTGAAAATGGGTAAAAGACTTGAATAGACATCTCTCCAAAGAAGATATACAAATGACCCAAAAGTGCATGAAAAGATACTCAACCTCATTAGCCACCAGCAAAATGCAAATTAAAAACACAATAGGATACCATTTCACAAACATTAGAATGGCTGGTACTAGCAAAAATAGAAAATCACTAGTGTTGGGGAGGATTCAGAGAAATATAAATTCTCTTTCATCACTGGTGGCAATGTAAAATAGTGTGGCCACTGTAGAAGACAGTTTGGGGTTCTACAGAAAGTTAAGTCTAGAATTACCAGTATGGCCTGGCAATCCCATTACTAGGTATTTATCTAAAAGAACTGTAAGCAGGGTATAAAACAGATATTTGAACAGCGATGTTCATAATGGCATTATTCATAATTGGTAAAAGATGAACGCAACTCAAGTGTCCATCATCTGATGAGTGGATGAACAAAATGTTTATACACACATACATAATGGAATAATATTCAGCTGTAAAAAGGAATAAAGTCCTTATACATGCAACTACAGGGATGAACCTTGAAGGCCTCATGTTGAGTGAAATATGCCAGACACAAAAGGACAAATATTGTATGATCTCTCTGATTTGAAATAATTATAATAAGTGAATTCATAGTCAGAATCTAGAATATAGGTTACCAGCAGCTGGGATGAGGATAGGGAATGAGAAATTAAGGCTTAAAATGTTCAGGGTTCCTATTAGGAATGATTTAAATGTTTTGGTAATAGATGGTGGTGATGGTAGCAAAACATTGTGGATGTAATTAATAGTGCTGAAATATATATCTGAATGTGATTGAAAGTGGAAATGTTAGGTTGTATATATGATAACAGAATAAAAATTTTTTAAATAATCCATGGAACTACACAATACAGTGTTAAGCCATTCCATGGCTCTGTTAAACCATGGAATATAGTTAATAGTACCATTATAAAAATGTGCTTTCATTAATTGTAACAAATGTTCTACAGCAATGCAAGGTGTTAATAATATTGTGGTATATGGAAAACCTGTATTTTAAACATTATTAGTCTGTAAACAACAACTTCTCTAACAAAGAAAAAAAAAATTGCTCCTATGTTATCTTCCAAGAGTTTGATAGTTTTAGCTATTATATTTAGGTCCTTGATCCATACTGAGTTGATTTTGTATATGGTATGAAGCAGAAGTCTAACTTCACTTTTTGCACATGTATATCTAATTTTCCCCATTGTTGAAGTGACTATTATTTCCCCATTGCATGCACTTAGCATCCTTGTCAAAAATCAATTGGCCATAGACGTATGAGTCTATTTCTGGACTTTCAATTCTATTCCATTGGCCTATGCGTCTATCATTAAGTCAGTAACACACTCTTTTGATTAGTGTGGCTTTGTAGTACAATTTGAAATCAGGAAGTATGAGTCCTCCAACTTTGTTCATCCGTTTCAAAATCGATTTGGCTGTTTGGGGCCCTTTGCCATTTCACATGAATTTGGGGGTTGGTTTTCCTTTTTTCTGCAAAGAAAATGGCAGCTGAGATTTTGATATAGATTTTATTGAATTTTCAGATCACTTTGGGTACTATTTTCATTTTCTTGCTTAAACAAATACCATGCAATGGATTGGCTTACCAACAGGAATTTATTGGCTCGCAGTTTTGTGGTTAGAAGTCCAAAATCAAGCTATCATCAAGGCAATGTTTTCTTCTAGAAGACTGTGGCATTCTGGAGCTGACCGCTGGAGATATTTAGTCCTTGGCTTTTCTGTCATCTGGCAATGCACAGAGGACTCTACTGGCTTCTTAGTTTTGTTGACTTCCAGCTTCTCGCTGATCCTTCTGTCTTTTTCTCTCTGTGTGTGGCCTTCCCTATAGGACCTTCAGTAACAGGATTAAGACCCATCCTGATTCAGCTGGGCGCACCTTAACTGAAGTAAGCTTATCGAAAGGTCCTGTTTACAATGAGTTCATACCCCCAGGGATGGATTAATATTAAGAACATTTATTTCTATGGTGCATAACTTCAGGCCACCACAGGTAATATTCACATATTAACAATATTAAGTTTTCCAATCCATAAACATTGATGTCTCATTATTTGTTTAGGTCTTTTTTAATTTTTTCCAAGCAAGTTTTTGCAATTTTCAGTGTATATGTCTTCTATAACTTTGGTTAAATTTATTCCTAAATATGATATTCTTTTAGATGCTATTGTAAATGGAATTATATTCTTAATTTCCTATTTGTATTGTTCATTTGTAGTATATAGAAACACAATAAATTATTTTTTAGAATCATAATAGATTTTTGCATGTTGATTTTTTACCCTGCCATTTTGCTAAAATGATTTATTAACTCTAGAAATATTTTGTGGATTCCTCTGGATTGTTTAAAATAAGAGATTATTCATCTGCAAATAGAGATAGTTTTATTTCCAATTCCTTTCCAATTAGAATATATTTTATTTCTTTTTCTTCCCTAATTGTTCTGGCTAGAACGTCTAGTACAATATTGAATGTCAGTGGTGAAAGTGGGCATCCTTGTCTTGATACTGATATTAAGGGGAAAATCTATAAGTCTTTCAACACTGAGTATGATGTTAGCTTTAGGTTTTTTATAAATGACCTTTATTGTGTTGAGAAAGTTCCCTTCTATTCCTAGTTTTCTGGGTGATAATCAGGAAAGGGTTCTGGATTTTATCAAATGCCTTTTCTGTATCTATTAAGATAAACATATGGCTTTTTTTCTCTTAGTTTTATTTATGGGGTGTATGACACTTTTTGATTTTCATATGTTGGGCCATCCTTGCATTCCTGGGATAAATCCCACTTGGTAATAGTGAATAAGCATTTTAATATGCAGTTGGATTCAGTTTGCTAGTTTTTTTTAAGGATTTTTATATCTATATTCATAAAGGGAATTGGTCTAAAATTTTATTTTCTTGTGATGTCTTTATCAGGCTGGTCTCATAGATTGAATTAGGAAGTGTTCCCTCCTCAGGAACTATTTGGCAGATTTTGATAAGATTTTTGGTAGACCTCACCAGTAAAGCCATATGAACTTGGACTTTGCTTAGGTGGAAGGTTTTGATTATTGTTTCATTCTCTGTTGGTACTGATTTTTAATTTACTTTGAAGGTGGATAATTTTTATTTTATCAAAGGGTTAAAGAAAAAAAATACAAGTATCAGTATATGTATTAAGCAGTTCCTCTATTTCTCCTCTACATACTTTCAAAGTTCCAGCTGTTATGGTTTTGTCATAAGGTAAGAAGTCCAATCACTTGTCACATGGGTTGGAAACAAAGAGCAAAAAAAGTGTCAATTGGATGCATGTTTTCATTAAATTCTCTGCCTGGTAAGAGACTCTCTAGTACTGTGTGGCTCAGTAATGATGCCTGATCATGCTTGGGTTGATGTATTTTTGTTTGATTATCTTTCAATAGATGATATCCTGTATGGCAATGATACTACAATTCTAGTAGTCACAATAATGAATTAGGGAACTCAATTAAATGCAGATTCATTGACTCTACTCAGAGATACTCTAAACCAGGGGTTCTTAACAAAAGGTCCATGAATTTGAATCGAAATTTAAAAAACACAACATTATTTTTGTGGGGTTGTGTTGGTGTGGGTGTGATATATTTATTAAATAATACACAGTATAGTGTGGACTTAGTAAGGGATTCATGATTTTCACCTGACTGGCAAAGGGGTCCCTGGAACAAAACAGGTTAAGAATCCCTGCTCTAAACCAACTGGTTAGGGTATGAGTGGGGAATCTGCATTTTGAGAACTTCACTTGATTCTGATACTGATTCCTCATAGATCACAACATATGGAATTTTGAAGAAGTCATAGGCACACAGTGATGAGATGTTGTTTCCTTTGTTCTTTCCTAAAATCTTCCAGAGTCTCCTAATACCACCAGGGTGTAAAACAGTAAGCTATCTAACTCTCATTTCAGCCAAAATGTCAAAGGCAAGAACTGAACTATTTAATTAAACAGTGTCTTGAAATAAATCAAAGTTCTTCACAAGCAAATGGGAAAATATTTTGCCTCTCTGAGTGTGGGAGGGTGGCTAAGACAAATACCACAGACTGGTTGGCTAAGAAGAATAGGAATCTATTGCCTCACAGTTTTGGAGGCTCAAAAGTCCAACATCAAGGTTTTGGCAGGAGTTGCCTTCTCCTGAGTCTGTAGCATTCTGTGCTGGGTTGCAGCAATCCTTGGGGTTCCTTGGCTTCCATCTCTGCTCCTGTCACATGAAGCTTTGCTCATTCTCTGGTCCTTCTAGCTTCTACTGACTGACTGTGTCCAAATTTTCTTTGTCTATAAAGACTACAATCATATGGATTAAGGCCCACCCTAATCAATTTGGCCTCATCTAAATAGGATCTTCAAAATATTTTTCATTTCATTAAATATGGCCTTTGAATCCTGTGGTAATTCTTTTAAGTTATTCCCCTCCTTCTATTTGTCAGAAGACATGATTTAGAATTATCTCATTGCTATCTCTACAAGATTTGGTATGTCCTTAAAAACAGAGATAATATGTTTGATAATAATAAAATGTCTGGTGCATATACCTTGGGGGAAAAGAATAAATATTTCCTAGGACTAAAGATAAATCCTCCACTTCTTTGAGGCTGTCAACAGAAAGGACTAAAGAATAAATTTAAAAAAAATGACCTGCAAAGTGACGGGGAATAACCTTTGTTAACCATTAAAATCTGGTAAATATTGCCCAATAACTTTTTTGTTGTTTTATTTGAGTTTATTGCAGTAACACAAAGGTAGAGAAAAATAGTATAATCAAATCCATATAAACATCATTCACCTTCAACAATTCACATATGAATTATCTTGCATCTTCTATACATACCCACTGGGTTAATTTGAAGCAAATCTCAGACAGTTAATACTATCCGTAAACACTTCAGTATGTATCTCTAAAAGATAAGGACCTTTTTAAAAAGCATAATCTTATTACCACATATTTAAATATTACAAACCCTTAATATCAGTCAGCATTAAAATTGTCGAATGACTCATAATTTTTTTAACATTTGCATTCTTCAAACTAAGACTCAAATAGTTTCCCATATTGAAATGCTTTAATTTTTTTCTTTTTAAAAAACAGTGAGATATATTCACATACCATACAATCCATGCAAAATTTCCAATAAATGGCTTTTAGTATATTCATAGAATTGTGCATTCATCACTGCAATCAATTATAGAATATTTTCATTACTCCAAAAAGAAAAACCCCATACTCCCTGGCAGTTACCACTTAATCCCTCTATCCTTCCCAGCCCTACATAACCACTAGTCTATTTCTTTCTCTATAGATTTATTTATATTTACATTTTATATAAATGGAATCATAAAATATGTAGTAACTTGTATCTAGTTTGTTTCATTTAAAATAATGTTTTTTAAATTATCACTTTTATTTTTTAATTACAGAAGTTGTCAGTATACAAAAAAATCATATAAAAAATACAGCATTCCCATATATCCTCCTATTGTTGACCCTTTGCATTCATGTACCATTGTTACACCTGATGAAAGAATATTAAAATAGTACCATTAACTATAATCCACAGCCTAGGTGTATTTTTTCCAATAACTTTTCAAGCATAAAAAGCAAAGTTGAGTCATAACAACCCTGAAAAGGGATTTTTTTTTAAAAGGGTCAGACAAGGGAGGCTCTTAAAATTCCAAAAAACAGTTTTATTCCATGAGGCCAAAGATTGCAATAGTCATGAATAGTGTTAGTCCGGAAAAGCTCAGTTCTCACTGGTATCATTTTCAGGGTGGAGCAAGGAGGTAATAATTTAAAACATCAATAAAAATTACTCAGCAATCAGGTTGTCCTTGACCTTACCTCATCATCACTTAATCTCAAACATATATAATAATCTTCAAAGTTCATTTAACTTAGAGAAACTGTCTCCACTGATCTTTTAATTTCTGTAAGCCAAATTTGATTCTTTGTTTCTGAACAGCACATCTCTTACAAAAGCCTCCAGGAACTCCAGGGCTCCCAGCCATCTCGTTATGACTCTCAGGGGCACCCCATGTCCAACATCACCATAATTTATTAAACCACAGACGTTTTAAAACTGTCCCAGAAACTCAATTTTTAAAAAATGCACTGAAAAATACCCTCTTTGATTGTGTTGTTGAAATTCCCAGGATATTTCTGATCTTACTGCTTCTAAGTGTTCCTTATAAAGGATGCAGAGGCACAGATTAGCTGTCACAATCAAGTTTTCCTAAAAGAAATGGCTGTACCCTTATCAATTTTTCTTTATCATGATTTATACGTTTGGATACTGAAACACCTCCATAATGTTTTACAAGTGGTGTCAGAAATATGTACATGTTAGATAGTTTAATAATCATGGGTCCTAATACTAGTTTCTCTTCATAGACAAGAAATTTCCATTTAAGGGTAAGAGAAGTTGATTTGAAATCTGAATAAGTTCTTTTTCATAAATCTTTCACCAGCATTTTCTGGCCTGTTGTTAACAGAGATAGCTAGATTTGTATGGTATTAATTCACTATATCATTGAACTATACCAAAAGGTGGAATGCATTTTTAGGTAATGTCAAATAGAAAATAATTGTGAAATAGACATGATTCAGAATTTCCATAGAAGATCATATAGTAGCCCTGTCTCTTTTAACTCTAACTTCTTCCATATATAGCATGCTTAAAATATTTTCCTCTATAGAAATTACATTCATTTTTATAAATCAGATATCATATTCACAGACTTATTTGAAAATAGCCTTATTATTCTTTGAGACTTTTTGTGTAAAATTTGTTTGAAATGGTCTTATTATCTTCATTTTGCATGCCATAGAAACAACCACATTTCCTTTCAGTTGCATTATTTTTATTATGAACTCTCTTTAAACATTTGCCATTTGAAAATATAACTAATATTTGACTCAAAAAAAAGTGTCTGTTAACACTAGCTCCTAATAGCTATCATTGAATATTTGCACATATGTCTTAGATAACATTTTAAAGTATAAGTAAAAAGCATGAGTACCAAAATTCTAAATTTAAAACATGGAAGTAAATCTCTTATAGCCTTGAAGCTCGTAATCTATAAAATGTTTCTAATTAAAAATTATTGGATAAATTTTCTATCATATGAAAATTCTTAGTGTTACAGGGAATAAAAGCCTTAGCATTTAAGATGTTTAGGCATAAATTGGAAATGATTCAATTTTCTAAGTTTAAAATATAAGGCCATGCTAGAGTAGACGAATTACATGATTTTCTTTGGTGTAAGAACCTTATGTAAAGGTGGCTATTTTATCAGATACTTTTCTGGTAGGTTGTAGTAACTCATCAGACACATCTCCTTAGACAATCTCGCTGACATTTGTCTTATGTGGTGATTTCTAACTCATTGTAGGATTTGAACCTATGATTCTAATGGTGTTCATGAAAAGTAAAAAACGGAGATAGAACAGTATTTGTCTTTGTCTTAATGCCCGTAATTCTATGAACTGAAAATTCAGAAGGAAGAAAACAAGTAGAGAGTCACTAATTCAATATTTTTTTCCTATGGTACAGTTTTAATATTTCCTTGGAAATTTGTTTTACAAATATAACAATAATAACAAAAACAACAGTCAGTGAGTGCAAGTATGAGAATTGATGCACATGAAAGCATTTGGTAAAATATAAATTATTGAGCATATTTAAGCTTCTCTGTGGGAGTGGTTTTCAACTCACACTATGATTTATAATCAACTAGGAAGCTTTTAAAAAGTTCAGAAGGTCCCATCAACTGGTGAATGGAGAAACAAATTGTGATAGAGTCACACTGAAGAATACTACTCAGCAATTAAAGGAAATGAGCTAAAAGATACAAACAACAGTGTGATGAATTTCAAAAATGATATCCTAAGTGAAAGATACCAACTACCAAAGTTTAAATACTATAATTCCCTTTAAATGACATTCTGGAAAAGACACAGCTCTAGAGAGAGAAATCAGATCACTTAAATTGGGTGACATTTTTGCATGTAAATGACAACTTAACAAAGCTTAGGAAAATTTTAGATACTTAGGTCCTACCCTCAGAGATTCTAATACAATTGGGGTGTGACTCAGGTAATTTTTATACTCTTCCCAGGTTGAATCTACTGCAAGGGTTGAAAACCACCACTCTATCATTTTAATATTATTGGTCCCAATTCTTCTTGACTATGGCATAACAATCCTATGCAATGGAGGATAGCCACCTAAAGGATTGGTCTCACAAGTGCTGTCTCTTCTCTACAGATGGAACTATAATACCTTATCAGTTAAACAATGAATACATATTGACTGATTTGTAACATACTTTTTACTAAATACAGTAACTCATTCATATTATTTCTTTATGAAGATCACCTTTAGCATTTAACTGCATTCAAAATCATTAGTAGACACTGATATCCCCATGGAATACATGATGACAACTTACTAAACCCATTTATCTTCTGAAAACATATAATTTTGGTTAAATTCGGACTAACCACCTCTAGATGAGCCAAGATTTCAATGGGATTACTCCAATAGCTAATGAAACCTCAGTTTAACAGGAAATACATATTGATCACCAATTGTATAAAAGGTACTTCCCCATAGAACATTCACTCTAGTATGACATATAAGGCACGTAATTCAGTACTAGAACACAGCATAGTCTATAGCCCAGGAGAGAGAAGTAAATGTTCCCCCAACCTGGGTAATGTTCTGTTTGCATCTGGTTCCCCTACCTCTTGTTTCACCGGGATCAAATCCATCCATTCCAGTAACACCAGATTGACTTAAATTTGATTTAATTTTGATCATGTGGCACCCCTACCTGAAATCATTCAATGGTGCTTCTTCACTCATATGATAGACATAAAATTCCAACCTGTCTCGTAGAGTGTCTTGCATGACCTGGCCACTGCCTCTTGTTCCAGCCTCATCTCACGGCTTCTGCTGCTGCTCACTTTGCAACCTCCTTCCACTCTGGAATCTGTTTCTGTGTTCCAAGTCCAATTAATACTAAGTTGGGGGGGGAGAAAGAGAGGAAAGTGAATGTTTATTGCCTGTATATTACTTTAGTCTGGATTGAGAATCATGGCTAAATGCAGGGCTTAGCTCGGAGCCCTGCAATGAGATACACCCCATTCTTGGTTTAATGCTGTCCTCTTGCCCGCTTGAAGTGCTGAATAATCTTGTCGTTGAACTTGTATTTGTAAGCGAGAGATAAAAAGGTGGCAGCGTGTGCCCAAAGCGGGGGTCTACCAGCAGCCCACATGAGGGCAGGCTCACATATCAGTCAGCTCTGTGCCAATGCGCTGAGCTGGGGGCCCTAACAGACGCCCTCTTCTTTTTTTGTAATGCTGTTTTCTCTTCCTGGAAGGCCCATTTGTAGCCCCTTTGCGCTTATCAACTCACCTTCCCTTACCTAAGTATCAGAGAATCTCGCTCGCACTCAAGGCTCTACTCAAATGAACCCTTCTCCAAATCCTTCGAGTTCATTTACTCCTTCGAGCCACCTCCTACCTTAGCACTCGCCTTTAATCTAGCAAGTACCAGAATGTTACACAATTAGTTATTTAATTGTGTATTTAAGCCCTTATTAACTGTAGATCCCAGAAGGAAAGGACCCCTTTTATTAATCCCTGTATTCCTAACACTTGGCACAGGACTAGTGCTCCTTAAGTGTTTGAATGAGTTAAAGTGCTGACACTCAGTAAAGAGGCTTTCTGCTAAGGGAAAGCGACTGCTCTGTCAAGCTGGGATGAGCGTAGGCAGAGGAGAAGCTCCGTGCACTTTGGAAAGAGTGTCCTAACCTTTCCAACACTCCAACAACACCTACTCTGATGAAACATGGCTGTTTTCCACAACAGTGAGCTTTTGCTTTCCATCTTCTGCATTCTCTTTGTCTGCCACTTAGTCAAAGTCTCTTTTATGTAAAATTAAACAAGTTCTTAAATCCACCAGGGAGCAGGTTTCTCCTAGTTGATTGAGTTTAATGTTACAGTGTTTACTTTTCTGGCTTTTTGTTGACTATTTAAATCCAGGTGTTTACAATATGGGTTTCTTCTTCTGTAATTTGTTTTCCCCAAGTAGATTTTCTAAAGCAGCTGGAGGCACACATGTAAACAAATTTAAAATATATATATATATACACACATATATAAATATAAAATTTCCCTAGAGTTTTTGCATCCATTGTCCTAGTAACAGATGTTTATTTTTTAATTAATGGTAAATGATATAATAAAGACCATATTGCCTGGGAAATATAAAACAATTAAAACAGAATTTATAAGACTAAATTGATTTTTATCATGCAATGTTGGAAAACCGGGAATAATTATTGGTGTAGTAGTTGAATAAAGCAGATTAAAGCCATATATGGACATAGGTATTGATATTGATATAGATATCACATATCATTGTGCACTTAATTGGCATCAGATACTGAGGTTAAACAGAGAATATGCGATATGTTTCTGGGATTTAGGAACGCAGACACATGCTTTGAGGCCAGATTGTAAATATATAAATTATTTAGGCATGGGCCATCTAGGACCTTCTCTAACTGATTTTAAATAATATCTTCTCAATATGACTGATTTTTTAAAAATGCAATAATCAAGTTCTCTAAAAGATAATTCTGGAAAAGGATGTGGCAGGCAGGGGATGGGCCTAAGAGAACCTTTCTCAGCCATTATCTGGTCCCAACATACCCATTAACTTACCTGTGTGCCAGACACAACACTGGGCTCTGGAATACACTGCAAAGTAAAACATGTATGGTTCTGGTCTGTGGAAGTTTCCAGATATTTATTAAACAATCACATAATTCCATTTAAAATTTCACCTGGAACAAATGCTATAAAGGAGAGTTTTATGATAGGATGAAAGCCTGTACTAGGAGTTGATGTAAACAGGAAATCTGGGGGACAGAACTAGATAAAAGAACAGTGTACAGAAAGAATACCATACTTGAGGGTTAGGGTTAGATTAAAGGGGGGTCAGATGTCAGGTGCGGCTGTAGAGAGAGGAAGGTGCACATGGAATATGGAAATAATTTTGATCTTTTTGGGAAAAGTCATGAGAAACCCTGGCAGTTTTAGCAGGAGAATAAGCTGATCAGACTTGAAGAAGTCCATCTGGCTCCAAATGGGGCAAAGTTCAAGGAGAAGGATGGAGAAAAACCTCTCCACCATTCTTGTTCTTCTCAACAGCTCTCATCTGAATGGAATCCAAATGAAATGGGCAGTGATAGTGTCAATAGTGGATACTACAATATGTATATTATGTATTAATTATTCAGCCTTTCCTTCTGAAGACCTAGGAGCAGTCCATAACCATTCATCAGTAGTGGAAAATATCCACACCTACAATCTAATAGTGCGTCCAAAGGTAGCAGGGCCAGGGCTGTGTAAGGTTAATCAGCTGCTGGACACTATGGTTGCATCCTATAGGCCACACCCTGGCCATAAAAAAACTAAAACAACTCTGGGTGTTCCTTAGTTAGCCTTGTGGAGCCTGGCAGGGATGCACAAGGATAGGCCAGCCAGGTTCAAGAAGCATCTGTGTGTGTCAAGCAATCTATAACGCACATTTCTGTGTGACTGTGTATTTGTGCTCCTTGCTAATCAAAAGCACCTGAGTGGGAGAAACACAGAAGTCATTTTCTAATTGAAAACAGTTTGAGAATATAAACACTGGAGTTGATCCACCCCCATACTCCCTAATGAACTACTTTGAGCTTTCCCAACATACAGAATAATGAATGGATGGCTGATAACCTTCTGCTGGGTGAAATGTCAAACATCAAGCTGTGTGGGAAGGATGCAACCCTTTCCTTACCCTGGATTGCAGGGACGGATATGAAGTCTTTTTGGAATCAATTACAAAAAATGCTGATAATTTCAGCATAAGAAATCTCCTTATAGTATGATTGAGCTTTGGGCTATTTTCATAAAATACCTATAAAATCATTGCCAGATTTATATATTGAGTTCCTCCAATCTCTTATATTTTTGTACACCACAGCAAAAGCCAAATTCAATGCTAGATTCCAGAGACCCAAAGACAAATCAAACATGGTCCTCACCCTGAAGGGACTTCCAAACTAACAGAAGAGACAGAATGATAAACAAGTTGGAAATTTGGTAAAAGACTGTCATCAGTGTTGAGTGGAATGTGGCACAAAAGAGGAGTCATACACTGTATCTGAACCTGGTGGGTTGCCATTGTCTTCTGTTCTCATCATCCACCTGTCCCCTTGGATGGATATCTTATTTCAGGAAGCTTTTTGTCAGGACAGTACTTGCAAGAATTGCTAGGCATATCAATGCACAGCAGCCCAGGGTGAGATGACTCTTCTCCACTGATCTTGTAGGAAAGCCCAAGATACTACTCCAATTAGTCTCCAATCCTTCTCATCCTCTATAATGCTAATTCCAAGGATGGAATTCATCAATAGAAAAGGAAGTAAAATCATGTCAACAGAAAAATAAATTTTAAGCATCCTTCTCATACTCCTCATACATCTATCTACATGTCTGATACATAGTAAGCTCTCAATATATTATTATTTAAAGATAATTCATGTGATGATATCCCTACTATTGCAACCAAAACTTTTATAAAAACAAATGGAATGATAGCCTCATAATTACATTAATAATCATATAAATTGTCATTGCAAATGAACAACCATTTAAAACACTTAAGGAAAAATGGAAAGGCATGGGATAACCATTCCTCAGAAATAAAATATGAATAATAGGAATATTATTAATGTGAAAGAACCAACAATAATTTATACATATATGCATTATATATGTGTAGGTTTTATTTTTATTTACTGCTTTAACAGGACACTTAACTCTCCTGATTTCTAGTTTATATGATGCCATGCTATCCTCCACATGAATCTTCAAATTTGTATTAATTCTTTAGTTCATCATCTTCACCCCTACGTCTCAGAGGCTGAGTACTTCAGGGGAAAATATTTTCCATCTCATCTAGCTCTTCAACATCATTTGTCAATCTTTTTATCTTATTCCAAAGACTAGTTCTTTTGACTGCTATTAAAAATTTTACCATGATATTCATATACCCTACCAAATCTTCTCATCTCTCCCTAAGCCAATATATTCACCTACTAATGCCACCAGCAGAAGAATTGAGTTTATCAGGTGGAAAGCCTACCATCTTATAACACTGCCCTCTCTGCACCAGCCCCTACTTCTCTGATAACAGGTTTCTTCTAAGTTTTCTTAAGCAGATTTTCTTCCCTTTTTTGAATATGAAAGGTTGGTGGTGTTCAGAACTCTTTACTCCTCTCTCTTCTTCTTCTTCTCATTTGTCACTGGATGGTTTCCCTGGGAAGCTGACTTTGAGATGGAGATGAGTGTGCAGGGGTTTCATTAGGTTGTCATCTTGGAGTGGATCAACACTCATGGATGGGAAGGCAGCAGGAGTAGAGAGAAGGGCATTTTAGAGCTTCCCTAAGTTGAAGTATGAGGGATGGTTTTTGTACCCGTATGTTAGTTATCAGATAACAGCTGCCCTGGGAAAGGAATATGGCTTTGGGGCAGGTGGTTCTCATCAGTAGAAGCAATCCCCTAAAAGGATGCAGCAAAGGGTGCCAGCAGCACTCCCAGAAGTGGGACCATGGGTTATTTATTCCTGAAAAGGGAGCTGGGCAGTACATCACATCCCAGTATCTACTACAGATTGCCCCTTGGACACCACGCACTTGTGTGATTCCCAACCCACACACTAAGTATTTTTAAATTTTACCTCCTGTCTGAATCTCAGATCAGACCTATTCTACCATGCCATTATAGTCTTGGACTCTGAAGATGGACGATGCAAAGTTTAAGAGCTGATTTACCTGTTCCTTTTCTCTTTAGGAAGGTTCATCCGTGAGAATGAGTCCTGCGTTCAGCCAGAAGCAGAGACCAGAGTCTGAAGGAGAGGTCTGACGTTATTTGAGTTCTCGTGTTCCAGGTGTCTCTCCGGTGCATCTCCCTTCACATGGCGTCAGGAAACCTCCAGTGTGCCCCTCTCTTTTCCTCAGCTAATTCAGGTAGCACTTCCAATGCTTGGAATCCAAGGAGGCCTGACCAAAAGCTGAGCTGTGCAAGATGCTGGTGGATCATGGTGTCCCTCAAGGTAGGTGTGCCTTGGTTTGTGTAATGCACGGCTGATATGCCCGTATGATCAGTCCCTACCACATTTTCTCTACCCCCACATTTTTTTTCTTTCTTTCCTTGTATCCAATTTTAGTATGCTAGTTTTAAATATGGAAACTCCTGCATTTCTCTTGCAGGTGACGGGATGATTCCTTTCCCAGAGATGTTTATAACTCTTGTATCAAAAAGAAAAGAAAAAAATACTTTGGAATTACTTTAGCCACTCATCTCTTTCCCCACTCCCAACATTCAATTGCTCACTAATACCCTTGATGAGCTGTCATTCACCACATAAAGCACAGCTGAAGGGGGAGGTAATAGGTACATGGCTGACTCCTCTTTTACAGTATAAGAATTAGGGGGAAAGATGCTAAAGAGTAGGGGTGTGTGCATGTGCCTATCTGTGTGTGAGTTTGCATGTATTCATAGTAATAGGGGAATTTCAGGGCTGGGAGGCTCTGAAGTGGGCTGGTTGTCTTAACAAACCTCCTTCTCCATCCAACAGATCATCTAATCCCCTGTTAGAGATTGATTGGCTCCTATGGGACCTGGACAACCTCTGTCTTTAAGTTGATCTAACAGTAAAGTAAATAAGGCCTCAGTGACATTGATTCTTGAAACAACAAAGAGATCTGGGACAGCTATAACTCTTGCTATCTGCTGTTATTTAATTTACATTCATTTTAATCCCAGCTCTCTCCTAGCTGTTGACAGAAGCCTATTGTCCTATAGCAGAGGACTAGAAACACTTGGTTGTCACCTTCTCTGTTAATCAATTCTGAATCCCAGTTTTCAGGTGGTTTCTAGGAATTATAAAATAAATAATATTAGTACTAAACTTTAGAGGTTTTTTTAATATACATTATTTTATTTTATTCTTTCAGTGCTATATGAACTTTTGAAAAGTAATCATTAATTTTCCCAGGTTAGAAATTTAAAATCTGAGGTCAAGGTAGATTTAAAAATGTGCCCAATGCCACATGACTAGGAGAGGGAAAGGTTAACATAACTTGGATTTTCTGACACCAAAGGCTAAGGTCCTTGGGGAGAATAAGTGGGGACAATTTAAAGTTTCCCTGAAATAATATATTTCCAAATAAGCCCATCAGAAGTTCAATCGTGATGAACATAAAAAGAAAGTTTCTCTGTTTCTTGGAATAAATATTTATTGAACACTTACCATGTGCCCAATTATTTTCCTGACCAACTTGAGCTGGCTTCCTTCACTGACAGATTTTTGGTAAAGTAGGATCTGTAAACCACTAGCTTAGAAATACCTGGAGAGCCTGTGAAAGATGCCTGAGTCAGATTTAATGGGAATGTGTGTGTGTGCGGGGCGGTGGGGGGTGGGGGGTTCTCTTTCAACATGTAGTCTGGGCGATTCTTGTGAATGATAAAACTTGAAAATCCCTGGTTTACAAGCCTTGACTCAGAGTCCTCCAAACTTTGAATCTATCTTTTTATTCCCAGTCCATAAGGTAAATATAGCCAGAGAAAGTGAGGGCCACTTTCTTTCATTTTCTATTATTTGTTTTGAAATATCATTTTCATCCAAGAGAGCCTTCTCTAAAGTAATGAAATGATAGGCACTGATTTTCCAGGACCACGGAATCAGGTCATTAAGTACAGGAGCATTTGGCTGTTTGTTAGGGAAATCTACTAGAGCGGCCTACTTGTGAGGTTTTGCTTTGGCAGAAATCTCATCGGTTTGCCTGACTAAAGTTTGCCCTAATGACTCATACTCTCCTGCTCTGTCCCATGAATTACCTGGCAGAATTTCTGCTGATTTGGAACACAGTCTAGGAGGGGGCTGGTAATAAAGTGCATCTAACTGTATTTCAAAATGAGCAGATACAAACATCTGAACTCTTTGCTCTTTTCCAGGCCTCTTGGGATGATCTTATCTTCCCAAACATTTTAAATTTAAAACCATAACAGAATTTTTATTCTTTAATATCAACTTTAACTTTCAAAACTTCCAGTGAACGAAATGGTGGAGTAACAAATATGGATGAAGAATTAGCCTGACAAAAATTCTGAGTATGTCAGACGAGGAAAGCGAGGGAAGCTATTGTAGTTTAGCTAGTGGCCATTGCTGATATCTGATCTGTGGGTTCTGACCTTCAGGAATCCCTTTCTCCTGAACATCAGTCCTTCTTACAGGTCTTTGTAGGGAAAGCAAGGCAAGAACTTGGACCAAGAATGCCTTAAATATATAAAAAGGTCAAATTCTTGCAATAACTTTGAGACAGACCTACCAGATGGCTTAACAATTGCCCATTAATATTAATAATCCTCAATTCCTTTTTTGGCATTTGAAATGTGGCCTCTTTTCCACCTCAGATTCCTAGTTAAACATCAACCAGCTCCTTCACTGTTTGAGGTGGGAGACGAAATACCGGTGGAGAAGGCTGAGTAGGAGAGGTACAAAAGAGAGAATTTGCTAGACCAGAGGATGCACAGAGTTTTTAGGGCCTGGAGAAGGCACACTTTCTAAAGTTTCATGTTAAAGGTCAGGAAATTCAATTGCATCCTGCCATAATGACAATGTTTGATCCAGCGTCTCCCAGTTTAGACACCCCTGACAACTGGAGCTGGTTAATTCCAAGTGGGGGCTGCCTTGTGCATCGTGGGCTGCTTAGCATTATCTCTGGCCTCCACCCACCAGATGACAATAGCCTCTCCGCCCTCCAGTTGTGATAACCAAAAATGTTTCCAGATGTTGTTAAATGTCCCTGGAGGGCGGGGAGAAGCAGAATCGCCCCCGTTGAGAACCACTGGTCTAACCGGAGCGTCACCTGTGTGCGAAGCGGAAGCCAGGCTCCCCTCAGCCCTCCCCCGCGGGTGCCCGCAGCCTGCCGCACCTCGGTCCCTCAGTCATCGCAGCCCCTGGGATCCAGCTGGCATCCTCCGCGGAAACCTCTTCCTAGAAGTTTGAGGTGAGGGAAGGTGTTGCTACAGCTCAGTACAAAACAGGGAGCAACTTAATCTGAATATTTGCTATGAAATTAAATAAAATATTTTGGCAAACTCTGTAACTGGGAAATCCTCATGGGCTATCTTTCTCCTCAGTGTCTGATATCCTGGCATGATCTGGCTCCCTCCTCTCTCCAGAAAGCCCTTCTCTATCTAGCTCATTCTTGTCCCTGAACCAGTTACTGAGCTGCCCTCTACTTTTCTTCCTACTATTGCATAACTATACAGTGATTTAACTCTAAATCCCAAGCTCCTGAGCCCACCTTTGCATATAAAATATACTTGTATATTTGCATACATACATTAGCAGGCACATATTTGTGTATATAAATGTGTGCAGGCACACAGATGAAAATGAAATCATGTTTGCTAAACAGACAAGAACTCTACCCCTAATCTTCATCACTAGTAAAATAATCACAATCTTTTCTCCACATATCTCAGGCAGATGTTCTGGCAGACTCTGATTCTCTGCAGAGCAGAGGAAACCTCAGGAGTCATGGGACAAGTGATAATTGTTCTGGTTACATAAGTGTGGTTATCCACTTCTACACTTAACCAGGATTATCCAGGGGGTGAGAGTGGTTTTAAAGAGTGTAGTCAGTTCAACCTCCCCAAGCCAAGGAAGTAGAAACTATTTTTGGACAATGTCGTGCAAAGCAAGGGAAGCAGACACACTCTCTTAGCCTAACAAGGGCAGGCACCATAGGAACAGGAGGTTAATCCTCTCTATGGAAAGGTCTGATTTCTATTTAGATACTTTCACCTCCCCTTACCTTGCCTCAAAGCCAAGACCACAAGACCACAGTGACATCCTCTGCCCCCTTTCCCCCTTCATAACAAGATCCAACGTGCCCCTTTCCCTGTGGAGCACCAGCTCTAGATGAGATGGGAAAGCACCCACAATCTCACACTAGATTCTGGATGAAAGTGAGCAGGACCTCACAGAGAAAACAGGGCAGATGGGGAAAGATTGAGGCAGTGTGGGTGGGCTGTTCCTTGCTGATCACAGGGTCTCTGCAAGCAGTTTTCCTACAATCAATACTCAGGCCCCAGTCCTGGGCCAGAACTCAGAAAGAAGCCAAAGAGAAGAAGCTGATGTAGATCCTGTTTTACACTGTAGACTGTAAGACTTGGAATATGTCACCTAAACCTGAAATAAAGTACTGATTGATCACCTTCCAAAATTTTACTTGCCACACCATTGTTTTTGAGCCATATAAACCCTCTCCCTTCCTCAATTTGGGGGTTATCTCTTAGAATTACATCAACAGTTTTTATATTACCCCTAGAATACCTCAATCTATTGTGCAGTTTCTTGTGCAATGTTGCAATATCCAAGAACTGGGGTATTGGCAGTGCCAGTGCCACAAGTGATTAACGCTACTAAAAAGTAAGGGGTTTTGATCATCGTAGGTATGGAACTACTCCTCTCATTAATTTAAAATATAACACCAGTTCTAGCTGGGTTTGATGGGGTTTTCTTGGGTTCCATTGCACTTTAAGTACTATTTAATTTGCAATGCTGCAAGACCTGATTAGAACAACTTTCATTGCTCAAAATAATGAATAAATTTCCAGAGGGATGTTTTTTAGGCAAGGGAGTGAGAATTATGCCAGGAGAGCTTTGCAAATCTCTCTCAGAGCAACCAGTGTGTCATATGATTACTTTATCACCCAGTTTAGTAGACTACAATTATTACCCTCAGGTTCTATGATTTAGAACTTTAAAGCCCAAAACTGGTGTTGGAGAGGAATCCAAACTCTATTTGGAAGAATATTATATATAAGCATTATCTAAAATAATTCAGAGATGAGCCAAGAAATTTATTAGTAAGCTAACTTCTCTCGGTACACTCATATTATAAGCCACCACCTAAATCATTTTAAATCAGGGAAAGTTACATCAATTGAAATCCTGTAGGGTATATAATCCCCATGGAAATAATCCATACTCCTTTGTGGTAGAGGACAGAAGCCGTGTCTTAATACAGTACCTAGAAATGTAGCTAAAAATGAAACTCAAAAAGTCCTTTGAACAGGGGTGATTGCAGAAACCTTAAGTGTTGAAGGTTTTTCTTGATGCCTCCTCTGCTTCTTTTCTGCTGTGATTCCCCTTTCTTTATCTTTATTTTAGAAACTAATTCTGTCTCCTCCTCTTTCTCTGAAAGACTCCATCTTCCCTAATGATATGACCTCAGGAAAAGAGTAACTATTGATGAGTCAAATTTAAGCCAAGGCTTCCTTTCCTTAAATTTCAGAACTGTGTCTCCAGTTGCCTACTGGATCTCCCTACCTAGATTCCCTGCAGGCACTGAAATCAACTTTCCTGAAGTTATTTCTAACGTTTGTATCTGCTAAGTCCCCCAATGTAATGTGCATCACCAAAGCCAAAGGTAACCTCACATTATATAGTTTACTTAATGAAAACAATAAATGTACTGACTATTTTTTTTAAAACCACTCTCATCCCCCGGATAATCCTGAAATCTCACCCCCTTCCCAAGGGAGACTTACCCCGCTGAGATGAAAATTGCCGCAATTTCCAGGGATGATGGATTGAGCATTATCCTCCTCAATCCATCATACCTGTGTTGCCAAACAATCTATCAAAAAGAATAAAAAATAATGAGGCCATATCATTCCCCTGCTTAAACCCTTCAATGGCTCATATATGGCTTGAAAGGCTTATTTCTTCTACGTCCAGTCAATTCCTCTGAGTTCTTTTCTTGGCTTAACAACAGCAGTGCCGAGGTTATAGATGAGGCCATTTTATGTTGCCTCTAGCAGCAGAGAAGAAGACAGATTCTTTTTTCAAGATGTTCCATAGTTTTTCTATGAACGAGTCACTCTTAGCTAGGTAAAATACCTCTTTGTCTTGTAGATGTTTGACACTGAGGAGCTTCGTAAGCTAGCATTGCTTTATACCCACCTCTCCCATCAAGGATCCAAGACTGCAGAATATAGAGCATCCGATGGGGAGGCACCCCAGATGGAGATGGTGTTGAAAGCAGCCCCAGGGGAGAGAGGTAATCAGGAGAGTACCACTGGAGGGCAGAAAATTAGGTCTGCCTTGGGCCCTGCACAGTGGATAAATAAAGCTGAATAAGATCAAAGCTATTCCTGATTCCCTGCCCACGGCGACCTCTGACTAGCCCACATCTGAAGTTTAGACCTCTTCTGCACACATCTGGCACCACATGAATGAGGAATCAACAGACCCTTTTGGGGGATAAATGAGATGTGGTCATCTTGGTGGAAAGGATACAGAAAAGAGATTATGCATTTTTTAAAAATATTTGAGCTTCCTGAGGTGGCATAAAATAGCTTTTCATATCACAGTCTCTATCTGCCTCTGATGCCTCAGACTCTACTGTCTTCTGCTTGACACTTTAGGGTGTCTCAACAACGCTTGAACTCTGGTGCTTAAAGACCATGTCATCACTTTCATTTATGGCAGCCCTGTTGCCTGCTTTGTCTTGTGTTTCCCCCTCTCTGCTTTGTATTGCTGAGCCATGCTTGTCTTTTGAAAGACTCAGCTGAAGGGTCACCTAATATAGAATATTTAACATTTTCTCTCAAGCTGACTTACGTGTTTTACACTCTCCATGCCTCAATAAATCCACATATTGCATTCTATTTTTGCATTATATAATTACAAGTACATAGAATTATCCCATTCACCAATTTGTGAGTTCCTAAAATAACTATGCTCTATTCATCTGTCAGATAAGGCCTTCCAGCACCCAGTGGCTATACAATAAATTTTAATTGAAAGAAGAAATACTAATGGTATATACATTTTGTTTCTTAGTGTAAATCAATAAAAGATTTTTTTTTCTTTATAAATTAACTGTGATTTTTAGGGTGTCATGGCAGGGAGATTTTTTCAGCAACCCTAAAACTCCACCACGATGCAGATTTATTGAGGATAAGACAAGTTCTGGCAAGGAGCAACTTTAAGCATGCTTCAAGTGATAGCGACTCTCTACCTGAGGCCCTGAGATACTTGTTTCCCTTGGGCATCCGCCAAAGGCACACCAAATCTGGATTTTTCTACACTTGCCTCATGGGTTTTCCAGAGTATGATTTAAATATTTTGATGTATGCAAGAGCCAAGTCTAAATTACACTCTAAAATGTGATCCCGGGTAACTTCAAAGAAGTATTTGTTCCCAAGCATCTACAGACAGTGTCTTTGTTCTGACAACCTCAGCCCAACCAAGTTATTTATGTGAAAAGTTAGACTTCTAGTTCTTAGTAATAGTGATTTTTTAAAATCTTAGTTTCTTTATAGAAGTATGTTTTAGTATCTTTGGCTGCTTAAAGCAAATCCCATGAAAGAGTTTGCTTGAAAAATAGAAATTTATTAGCTTATAGTTTTGAGGCTGAGAATTTCCAAATCAAGGCATCATCAAGGTGATGCTTTCTTCCTGAAGACCGGCCCCTCTGCCACAGGACAAGGCACATGGTAGCATCTGCTGGTCTCTCCCTTCTCTTCTGGGTTTCATTGATTTCAGCATCTTACTTCCCAGGCTTTCTCTCGCTTTGTCTGAATTTCATTCTCTTATAAAGGCCTCTAGGATTAGGGTTAAGACCCATTCCAAAAGAAGTGGGTCACACCTTCACTGAAGTAGCCTCATCAAAAGGTCCTACTTACAATGGGTCCACACCCAGAGGAATGCATTAAAGTTAAGAACATGTTTTTGGGGGGATGCATATAAGTTCAAGGTTCAGAGTACAAAACATTGTTCCACAAATGACTCTCAGACTTTGAAATCTAATAGAGCATTCCCTGCAGGGTTTCAGAATTGCTTGGGACCAATGATCCCTGATTTCCTTCCAATTTCTCCCTATAAGAATGGGAATGTTTATCCTATGCTTGTCCCTCCATTGTATATTGGAAGCAGATAACTTGTTCTCTAGGCTGCACAGGTCCATAGACACCTACACCCAACTTTGATGAGACTTTATACATAGCATTGTTTCTGAAATGACTTATGACATTTGTGATATTGTGATGGAATTACAGTATTTTGTAAATAGAAATAACATGTCTTTTTGAAGTCCATAGGGTGGGGTGTGGTAGTTTAAAGCTCTATGTACCCCAGAAAAACATGTTCTTAAATTTAATCCATTCCCGTGGGTGTGGACCATTGTAAGTAGGACCTTTTGATGAGGCTACTTCAGTTACCTTGTGACCCACTTCATTTAGGATAGGTCTTAATTGTATTAATTTATAAGAGAATGAAATTCAAACATAGAGCGAGAAATTCATGGAAGCAAGAAGCTGAAATCAATGAAACCCAGAAGAGAAGGAGGAGTCCAGCAGATGCCTCCATGTGCCTTGCCATGTGGCAGAGGAGCTAAGGATCTCTGCCAGCCAGTCTTTGTGAAGAAAGCACTGCCTTGATGATGCCTTGATTTGGACTTTTCTTGGCTTCCAAACTGCACACTAAAAAAATTTCCATTGTTCAAATTGAGCCATTTCATAGCATGGCAGTTTGAGATTATTATATGAATCCTAAAAGGAAAGATATTATGTCTGTAAACTAATCTATTCCTTTGGGTATGATGTCCTTTGATTGCATTAAATTCAATCCAGGGCACTTGATAAGATTGCTTTAGGGCTTTTAATTGGACTATGTCAGTGAGGCATGGCTCAGGCTGAGTCTCTGCCCTCTTGCTGGGTCTGATATAAACAGACCCATATGGACAGACAGACAGAAGAAAAAGGGAAGTGCCCTGTCAGAGAAAAGACTCCTGTTTTGCCCAGCTGAGCTGCAAAGATGGAAGCCCTAAGAGACAAACCCTATGCCAGGAGAGAGAGGACTACAGGACCTCTTAAGCATGAAGCCCCAAGCAGCTGGGCCTGCAGAGCAGTTCAAGGGGAAATGGTGAGCCCAGAGAGGACAGCTGAAGTCTTACAGAGATCGGCTGCCATCTTGCTTCATAGCCTGGCAATACACCAGATCAACAGTAGCTGACTTTGGTGAAAAAACCTCCCTGCTGATGCATTCATCTGGATATTTCATGGCCTTGGAACTGTAAGCTTTTACCCCAAATAAATGCCCATTATAAAAGCTAACAGATTTCTGATACTTTGCATAGGCACCTCTTTGGCAAACTAAAACACATGGTAATCTCCTTTAAGCAGCCTAGGAATCTAAAACAAATGGACTCTAAATACCTATGGTTTTACTATACTTTTGTGCCCCCAGAAGATTAGTATTAATATGTTGATTCAATATATAAGATGTTTTCCATTATTTTGCCCATCAGAGTACAACTGCTTTTTATACAGATGTAACCTTGACTGTTATATCTACACAGAAATAAAGGATTCAGAATCATATGAAACCCTTTTATAATGATCACTAAAAATACAGGTCTGAACTCTCAAATCTCCAAAGCCCATGAAAAAGCAATAAATTTGGATCAATGAAAAATAATTGACAGGGCAATAGGTTATACACTGATATGGAGAAATATTATTAAATATTGGTTCTTTTATATTGAGAAATGTCAGTAAAAGCAGAAGTAGAAAGAATTGTTTCTTCTCTGTATTTATTTTTTAATAAAAATCCTTCAGACTTGTTATATCTAAGAAAGAACTAGAACATGGTATAGATATGGAAGGGAAAAGAAAATAAATGCTAGCAGATCAAAGATGCTTATCTTAAAACTGCAGTCACTGAAGTCATCATATCCTAACAGAGAAGAAAATATATAATGTGAGGCATTAGAAGGTCAAAAAGCAAAAGGTTCTGGGCTATTTTGTCTTTCAGTAACAAGTGGTAAGACGATTTTTAAAGCTTAGACCAGGATTCATTTATCCACTCATTCTATCAACATTTATCAATACCTTGATGAGCACCAAGACTATACTAGGTGCTGGGGATCCAGTCAGATGTAAGAAATTATCTCTGGCTTCAAAAGACGCATTATCCTTGGAAACAGGAAAGTATATACACAAACAAAATGCAGTGAGACAGTTACCCAAGAGGACTGGTTGGAAAGAAAGAGTGAGGTCACAATTCACAGACGGTTTGCTGAAAAATTTTCGACTCTAACATTCAGAGAAGGGTAGTGAGCTTAACTGCAAAGAAGGCGGTAAGCCTTCCAGGGAGAGGGAGCTTTCTGTTTAAAGAAACGCATAGTGTCAGGAAGTATACAGTGGAAAATGCAAATTGCCTGGGGACGTAGGGATAGCCTAAGTGATAGCGGGAGATTGTCATACAAAACTTTGTAAGCATTGAGCACTGCATTGCTCCAACTGTCATCAGGAGTCAAGTACAGGGTTTTCACTTAGTATTTACTTTATACATAAGAGGAAACTCAACAGCCCACAAAGAATCTTATTCTAATATTGGAAAACTTTAATTAGTTCGGGCTTGTATTTATCCAAAATCTTTTTTTGTAATCATCACCTATTGATACTTGTTCTGTCTTCTAATGACTTTTTCTGTTAAACATTTAGTCTCAAATTCATATTTTCACTTTTTTATTCAACACCCATTAATTGAGCACCAATTATGTGCACGTTCTCGTAGATAACAGTGAACAGAACAGATGTGGTCTCCTCCTCACAGAGCTTAAAGTCTCCTAGGGGGAAAAGGAAATAGAGAATCACAATAGAAAATATATGATTGCAAAATGTAATAACTGCAAGGACTGTAAAGTATAGACCTCTTGGTTTTCAAAGCTAAAGTCAAAATCTACCCGAAGCCAAAGAATCTCAGAAAGGCCTGTTGGAATCTTAAGCTGCATAGTTAAGGTTCAAACCACCTCATAGACATGCCTCAAGTTTGCAAAATCCCATGATCTTTTTACTATTGTCACCACCTGGAAACAAGAAACAAATTCTAAATATTTTGGATTTTATGATCTTATTCACACATTCATTGCCTCTATTCATTATCACTGACTGATTTCCAGAACCTTGTTATTTATTTGACTTAGAAATTAACACCTGGGACTTATACTGTCAAAATCCAAGAAGTGACATGGGATATAGGAATATGGGTTGTCACAGTTTTTCATCTCTAAGTAATTAATTTTTCATAATATCTTCTTATAACTAAATGGGAGACATAACCCCTATCATTGAAATGAGGTGAGCTCAGTTGCTTACCTGAAGTTGAAGCAGCTTTTCATCATGTCCACTCTACTTTAACCCTCCCAACATCCTCCACCACAAGCAGCAACAACAGATGTGGCCCTCTGGTCTTTGTTGAATTATCACCAAAATGGTTTTAATATTTACAGGGTGAGACAGGAGGAAAGGAAACATGGTGACTGGAAGCTGGTTCATGTCCACAAAGCCTTGGTCCTGTCCTCCTCATTGGCCCTGGATGAAGACTTGCAAACTGCAGTTATTACAGCCCCAGCCACTGAGAGGCTGTTCCTTATCTACCCTTTACATGCAGCTGGGTCTTCCCACTGAGCAACTGGCTAGTCCTCCTGCTGTTGCTGGATTCCAGCCATGGCCATTCACCACCCTGTTTTTATCACACACCTGCTCTGAACTGCCTGGTCCCCAGTCCACTCTGCTTTAGGAAGATCTACCACCACAGCATCCATGCTCCCAGGTGATGTGACGAAGGCTCTTTACACTTCCAGGTAAACTGGGATTTTTCTGTATCATTACTGTAGAAAGAACAAATGAAGGGTGAAAAAACAGAGACAAAAGTTTGGAGCTGAATGCTTACACAGTGAATTATAATAGATAAAAGATGAACACCTGAGTGTTTTAATGTTTGTATTTGCATATCACCTATTTTAGGAATACCTAGATATTTAACTATATTTAGGATTGAAGTTTTTAATTCTAAAATAAGAAAACTCAAATACAACCAGCAGTTAAATTCAATTAGCTGTGTTTAATGATTTTTAAGGCATGAGAGTCCTTTTCTTCTGCATTAGGGAAGTTGTGGTTTTATAGAACAATCATGCATAAAATACAGGACTTCCATGTATCACCCCACCAACAACTTACCATTGGTATTGAGGCAGGAGAGAATAGGGACCTAAGGAGGAAGGGGGCAGAAAACCCAATAAGCCTGGTAAGAGAAACTGAGGCATTGGTCTGCTGGCTAGCATTAACCTGCTGAGTCACATAGGCAAGCTAGGAAGGGACAGATTACAGGCACACACCCTGCAGCTCACAGCACACATCCCACAGCTGTGCTATCAGAAGGCAGCTAGCAATATCATTACAGGGTGGGAAAAACGGAAAAGGCAAGGGGACACCACCCCCCCCACCTCGCTTTCAGGTTGCCTCACACTTCGTAGACAGTGACCAGAGACCAATCACCACCAGTCAACACGCCTTGCAGATCTCGAGGACAGCAGCCAGCAGCCAATCACCACCGGACAGCAACTCCTAACCCCCTAAGAGAATCAAATCACCCAATAGTTTCCCTGTTTTGCATCAAATATGCCAGTCAGCACAAACCCTGGAGTCCTGTACCCCCATAAAACAGGGGACCCTAGGGCAGAACTTCTCATTTCTCTCCCTTGAGAATGCCCGCCCCCATGGGGGTGCACGTCTGTTCTCTTGCTTCCCCCCCGCCCCCCAATAAACTCTCGACTTGCTTAATTTGTGGCTTATCCTTGAATTCTTTTTCACGATGACACCAAGAACCTAGACACCGACCACCATCTCCAATAACAGTATGGCACATTTGTTACAGTTGATGATAGCACATTTTTATAATTGTACTACTAATTAAAGTCCATGGTTTAACTAAGGGATCTTAAAGCATGACAGTTCTTGAGTTCAGAATGAACACATATTAATTCATTCACCCATTTAGTCATTCATGTATTAACTTAATAAATATGTATTTAGGACCTACTGAGAGTAAAACTATTCACTTCATAGTTCCAAACATGCAGGAAAAGATTAGTTTTTAATTTCTCATCATATTGGACTTACATAGTACAGAATTTATATAATATATTTTTAAGGATTTTCAATATATAATAAATGCTATCAATTTATGGAATCAAGCAAAAACAGGGTTATTATCTAGCACAGTGGATCCTTTAAAACAAACCTCTGCTAAAACTGATTTTTCAAATAAATTTCTGATGATCTATACACTCCACTCTAGGAAGGTCTGAATCTCAATCCAGACTTTACAGGTAAATTAGCTTTACCGAACACTAAACCTACATCTTTCCTAAAGCAAAGCTGGATAATCAAAAATATTTTCAAAATTGAACCTGAACCAGAACTAATGTCATCCTGTTGTAGTATCAGAAATAGATTTTTTTTGAATTTCAACCTCATCTCAAGATATTTAGAGAAGAAAACAGTTGAAGACATCCACGTCTATGAATTCTAGTCTCGGGTCTCCTGCAAATTGTGGACATTCGAATGCCATGACTTTCCTCTCAGTAGTCCAGGGATCTGTTGGAGGAAAAGTGCCTTTACAACACACCTGAGAATGTGGCGTTTCACAAGCTGAGAGAAGCAGGTTCCCATGTGTTGCTGATTTACATTTTCTAGAGGCTCGTAAAGGCTGTTCACATTAGTTCCCAAACATCAAGTGACCCACAAATATCAGACATTTTTTTTGTTTTCTCATTGTGGCTCTCTTCTCTCATTAAAAGAGCATTGAAATAGGCTAAGTAGGAGCTGTGGTTATATTTAAATTGAGGTTCTAACAGTTCTCCTTGCAGTTCTAAGACTCTTCAAAATAAGAAAGTACTTATTAGCAGGAGTCTTAGCTGCCTTGGGTTGCTGTAACAAAGCGCCACAAGCTGGGTGGCTTGAATCAACAGAAATGTGTGGTCACAGATCTGGAGGCCTGAAGGCCACATGCCCTATGAGTTAATAGACTTCATGATCCATGACATTCTCCCTCCGTCTCCACATGGCCTCCTCCTCTGTGTCTGTCTGTACCCAATTCTCCAGTCATGTTGGAATTAGGGCCCACCGTACTTCAGTATGACCTCATTTCTACTTGCTTAACTCCACCTGTAATGACCCTATTTCCAAATAACATCATCTTCTGAGATGCTGGGGACTAGGACTTCAACATCTCTTTTGGGGCACGCAATTCGATCTTTAATAGCAGGTAATTTATACATTTTTTTAAGTGAAAGGAAAGATGAATCTTCAAAATGTCTCCATTTTATGCTTAAAGAATATCAAGACCTATTTTCTTACTGCTACACACTGCCTTTCAACAGCCCCTTTATAGTAAATCCTTAGGGCATCCTGAGGAATTTTAGAATAGAATAGATTCTTACAGCCTGGAACAACCGAGATCTGAATACAGGAAGAATGCTGGCTACATAATCTCACAAAACCTTTCTAACCCTTTAAGCCTTTGATTGATGTGTCTGCTATCACTTTGCTTCAAGCTTCATGGGTCCATTGACTACTAATCGGGTTTAATAAATGTGGCTCCACGTGAAAATATTAAATAACATAAAAATTATTACCTTGATGATCTTTAACTAAGTGCACCCATAAAAATTTCTGACAGCTTCCGTGTACAGTGATCATTGAATAAAAGTGTTTTTGAATGCAATACACTGAGTCCAATTCTCTTTAGAATTATATTTTGGGAGGGTTTTTCATTTCATCTGTAATACAGGATAAAGTTTTAACTAGGCAATAAGCAAAGTTTCTTAAAAACAGAAGCTTACAAGGAAAAGTCAATAGAAACAATTTATTCTCTTAAATGTAAAAGTTTAAAAAGTAAGAGTACTGATCTATTTTGGTACATATTTATTTGATAACTTGACAGCATGTAAAGAAAAATAAACTACCTTAAATGACAATTTAAGGAATTAATTAGCTTCTTTAGTGCTTGTGACAGTTTGAATTTGTGAATCCAAAAAAAAAGGTTATGTTCTTGAACTAATCCATTCTTGTGGGTGTGGGGCCCTTTTGATTGGACTACATCAGTGAGGCATGACTCAGATTGGGTCTTTGCCCTCTTACTACAGCTTTATTTAAATACAGAAACAGGGAAAGGAGGCTGCCATTTTTGATCCCATCATGTGAGAGAGGACTCAAAGATTGCTAGCAGTCAGAGTTCAAGCACGAAGCCCTCAAGAGGCCGGGCCCATGGAGCAGCTCAAGGCTGAAGAGATGAGCCATATGCCTGATAGCCCACAGCTGAACTAGGGAAGAAAGAGGAGTAGCCAAGACTGAGAGAGACAAGCCCTAAGCCTGGCTGCCCACAGCTGAGCTCCCGAGGATGGTCGATTCTAGAGGGGAAGGCGTACCTCGGCCGAGATTGGTGGCCATCTTGCATCACCACATGGCAGGAACCCAGGATCACCAGTAGCTGATGCCTTGAAATGGACATTTCACAGCCTTGGAACTGTAAACTTTTACCCTAAATAAAATCCCTATTGTAAAAGCCAACCCATTTCTGGTACTTTGCTTTGGCAGCTCTGTGGCAAACTAAGTGCTTAATGCCACTGAGAGGAATTTCAAAAAAATAAATTTTAAATTTAGAATTTCACAATTTACTTAAGAATCAGGTTAATCACTGCACAGAGAACAAGATAAATGACTCAGCACAAACAGAATTGCCTTAAGATAAAAATGGAGTCCCTGAAATGTGCACACAAAATAAATTTTTGAGAAGATAAAAACGGTAACTTAGTTATACATTCCCACAGTCAAATTTTTAGAAAATTAACATATAGAAAAACTGACAATTCCAGAAGCAAGGTCTAAGGCCCACATTCCCAAATGTTTGCTCCCTTTCTATCCCCCACCTCGTGAGGAACCATGGCCAGTTAAAATTATTACAACCTCATGATTTTAGAGTAGTACCCGGCTCCACTCATTAAAGTCAATGAATAAATAAGTTAATTAGGTGAATAAATTCATATTCACTATGGAAAAGAGCTAGGTGGAGAAAAGCTAGTGGGTTTTAAAGTCAGATTTAAATTCAATAGTTGTTCTGCCACTATCTAGATGAAAGACTCTGGTTAGAAATTACTCTACCACTCAGAACAGCATGTTTCCTTATTTGTGAAATGGACAAAAAAATTGTTTAAACTTAAAAAATAAATAATCCCTTCCAAAATTGTTGTGATGCTTTAGTAGATGAGTACGTGTATATAGGGTCAGCCTCAGTAAATGGTGGCAAAAGTAACTTTGATTTTCTACCAGGGTTGAAAGATCAGAAAGTTCCAGGGCTCTGTGCCTGACCTCATGTCCAGTTTCCACAACCAGAGAGAAGGGGTGGATTTATGGAAATTGGCTTGGCCCTGAATGTTGCTGCCTTTCCATATTTGTTCCTCGGTTGAGAGGCTGGGGCTTGCCCTAACTGGAGGCTGACAAGGCTGTGCCGGAGGGTACTGCGCTTTGAAAGTGTCTCACTAAAAGGCTCTTCATGTTCTTTTCCTGGTGAAAACATAGAAAGCTTTAAATGAAAAAAAAAAAAAAACTTTTTCCATATTTGTGACAAGTATAGACTTCCCCATCTTCATTCTCTCTTTTCCCTTTCACCCACTTGCTGGTCCCTGAGATAAGGGAAAATCATAGACAGGCACCTTGGGAGAGTTCCCAGGCGTGTGATGTCAGAGCTCCACTAGTGGTAACAAGTTCAAAGCACAAAGAAAAATCTGGAATAAGAGAGATAAAGGGGGTGAGTGTGTCTCCGTGTGTGTGTTATATTCAATGGCATACCTGATATAGTTTTTACCTGGAGTGCCTCAACCTCATTTTTTAATATTTCCTCCTCTATATGAAAAAAGTGGTATTTTAAAATTGTGAAATTATGAAATTAAACTAAAAATAATAGCTAGAAAAGAAAAAAAAGTGCCTCTTATTGAACTTCATATATATAAAATAATTCCAGTGAAAGCAATATAAAACAAAATAAAATAGCATAGTATGACATATAATATAGTATGATAAATAAGCAGTATAACAAAGAAAAAAGCATAATCATTTATTCGTAGTTTTTTTTATCTACCTTAAATTTTGAATATGCTTCTTGGGGACAATCTTATATAACATATATGAATAATTGTGCATTAACATCTACCTTAATTTTAATGAAACCTAATGTCACAAAAGGTACAATTTAGGCAACTACTAAATCATACCACTATTGTATAATTTTATTTTCTTTTTATAAAAAAATTCTAATTAAAAAGAATGCATTTTAAATTTGTTTATGAATGTAAAATTCATATAAATTTCATTCATAGGAATGTATTGTATTATTTATATTCTGTAAAAATTTCATTTGTAAATTAAAATTTGTCCTTATCAAACAATAATATTGCACCTCACAGTTTGCACTGCTTCACTGTTTTAAATTTTAAACACAGTTTTAGCTCCAACTGACCTATAGGTTGGAATGACAAACTAAAGTTATTTATAACTAAAGTTATTTAATTTCTTTTTCTTTGTTTTCACAATCATTGTGCAAAAACTATTAGTTTGGATCAACTGTTTAAACAAAGGAGTAGTTATTACACATGGGCTGTAGAAAGAAAGTGTCAGAAGTAAATTCGAATGATTCTGAACCATTATAAATTTATTCTCAAAAAATGCCTGTTGCTTCATCCGTGTGTGTTGGGGGCCAGCTGTATCATTGGGGGTTCTCCAAATTAACGTCCATGTAAAATGCAATGCTAACTAAAAGATAAGTAATAAAAAATTCTAATTGGATGCTTGCATATGTATTCTTAATAATCAATAGTAACCCCAAAATTGTTTACAACTTAGAAAAACAAAAGATTTTTTTTCTGGAAAGAAGTATTTTATCATTGTCATCAATTCTAGAGCCTCTGTTTCATGGTGGTAATAAAAAAACGGACAGAATCTTTGGTTATATTGTTGTTTATAAATTCCCACAGGATAAAACACTCCCCTGATTGCCTGCTTCAGGATGAGTCACTGCCACTGCTTCCCCCTTGACATGCCAGTGGTTCGATTGCATGTGTTTTACTTTAAATCACTTTGGCATAGATGGTGTGGTATCTTTGTGTTTGTCTTACTCTACATCCTAGTGAAAATTAGCTAATGTTTTATTTACCTTAGTAGAGAATATCTAGTCCACGGGAGTGTAGTCATACAGACTCTAGGCAGAAGCCTGCGTTTCAGAGGAGGCCAGCACAAGTGCACCAAGAAGCCTTATCACCATCCAGCATCAGTGGGTCATTAATGTAGCGAAATAGTTTCAGAAACAGTTCATGGATGAAGGGAGTGATTTCAAAGCACCTCCACCCTTCCATGAACTCAGGCTCAGGACACAGCAAGCCCAGAAGCCCAAGCTTTTCAGCATGTACCCTAGGTTTGAGGTTGACCTCTGCAGCTAGCCTGTCTCACAGTGTCGGCTGAGCAGACTAGGAGTAGCAGACACCTATTTCTCCATTTTTTTTCCTTTTCAATGACCTATCTGCCTCTTCATATGTCTACACCATGTGGACTTGTTTATATCTCCTCCCATTTTAAGATATCTATTTTGATATATTGATTGGCTGGCAACTATATTATTTCTTCGGATTGGGGGACTTGGGTAATATTTCCTGAAGTATTGCATACACAAAATATATTTTTACCCTAACAGGTGAATGATAATTTGTCTGTTTATAGGACTATTGGGTTAAATCCTAGCTTTCAGCAATCTGAAATTCTTCTAGCTTGTAGTGTTGCAGGTGAGAAGTATGATTTCAGTTTGACTCTTTTGTCTTTGCCAGAAACTGTCCTTTAAGTCCAGAAATGTAACATGTTCTCCCTCTTTTCGAAATTCAAAATATTTACCTGCATATGTTCTTCTGTGTGTTTTTTCTAATCATTCCTTCCTGGAATAGTGTGAGTTCTTTCAATCTATAAAGTCAGTTCATTCCCCAGTTTAAGGGATTTCTTCAACTACTTTTTAAATTATTGTCCACCATCCATTTGTTCATTTTTGTAAAAAAAAGAAAAGAAATTGTTGTGGTAACATGTATACAGCATTACATTTCCTATTTTGATTATTTCCCAGCACACAATTCAGTGGTGGTGACTGCATTTTTAGTATTCTGCCACCTTCCCTAGTACATTGGCAACACTGTTGTGTCATACCAGAGGCTCTGTACCATTTAGCATTGAAAGCATGTTATCAATGGCTCCCTATTAACAAGAGAGTGAATTTAGTCCACATTGTTAAGGGCAACATACAGATTACAAAAGAGTATTCTGTAGGAGCTGCGGTGGCTCAAGCCATTGGGTGCCTCCCTCCCACATGGGAGGCCCCTGGTTTGGTTTTCGGTGTCTCATAAAAAGAGGACACAACAGACAGACACAGAGAGCAGACAGAGAGCGCAAACAACAAGGCAGAGGGGGTTAGAAATAAATAAAAATAAATCTTAAAAAAGAAAGAGTACTGTGATTCTATTACATGTGAATTTTAATCACGCATATATCTCAGGGGGTTTGGGGCTATTGATTAATCTTAGGCTAAATTTCCTGGATCTGTCCTACAAATTTCTTATCTTACCCTCCCTTTATTTCTATCTCTTTGTTTTATTTTTTTTTTCTTTTAGTTCTGACTTTTAAAATTAAAATTTAATCCATTTGCTTTTCCAAAGCACTAAAAAAGAGTACCCCCTCACTATGCCCATCCCACATGCAATGTACTACAATCTTCTTCATAAGAATCACTTTTAAAGGTTTGTTTCATGACTTCAAAGCTTTTTCTATTGATTTAAATGAACGCATATGTATATATTCAAATATATAGCTTTTAAAAATAACAATGGAATTTAATATGTCATAGGGCAAGACGACTTCTTAATCAAAATATGAACATACTTATCTGCCTTATTCTTTCTAGTTGTAGTTTTGTTTTTGTGTTGTTGTTTTTTTAAATTATCCTGTAGCCTGGTAGTTCTTTAGTTTCTAGTTCTTTTCTAGACACAAGGTAGATATAATTCCTAGTTCCCTTGAGGTTAGATCTTGTCCTATGAACAAAAGGTGAATGGGAGAGACATGGATTATTTTCAGGTGGAAGCTTTAAGAGCTGTCTACAAAGCACACTCTCCCCTCTGCTGGGTGATTCTAGAATGCTCCATTTGGTGGCTATGCCATTGCCAGGACCCTGAGTGAGGTGATCACAGGGAAGACCCCCAGCCTAGCGGAGAGGACGCTGGATGAGCAAGAAAGGAACCTTGTGTTTTAGGCCACTGAGATTTCCAGGCCATTTATTACTGAAGAATCATCTAACATTTCTTGAGTCTTGAAAATAGTAATAAGGTCTCATTTTTTAGCATAATGATTTCACTGATAACAGAAGTGGTATTGCTTCCAATCGCTCAATCTCATAAAATATGGCAAAGACCAATTTTCATTTATTTTCATTTTGGACCCATGAGCAGATTTTGCTGTAGTGTAAATTCTGACAGATGCTGCTAAAACTGTCCTTTAAAGTGGCTATAACAATTTACACTAAGAGCAATGATTATGTGCATACACATTGTTTCATGCTGTAACCAATCCTGGATAGGATTCATAAATCACTTTAATTTGTGCTGGATGTGATGAGATAAAAACATTTTCCAGTGTTCTTTATTTTGAATTTTCTGATTATTGACTTGACTATAATTTTATGTGTATTAGCTATTTGTACCTACTCTGAATTGCTTGTTGATGCCCTTTGTCCAGATTTATCTTGTTTTGCTTTTACATATAGATGGGAGTTCTTACATGTTATCCATATTTATACTATATATGGTGTATATGTTGCAAATATTTTCTTCTATTCGATCTTTTGCTTTTTAATTTTATTTGTTGTATCTTTCATTGCACAGACCATTTTCACTTTCATATAATAAAATTGATAGTCATGGATACTGGAATTTGTTGAATTTAAGAAGTCTTTTCCCACTCCAATATCATCAAAGCATTATAAAATGAATTACAGCTTATTATAAACTTAAATATTTTATAAAATTCCATATTGTTTTGTTTTTTAAAAATGTTTAACTTTTCAATCCAATTAGAATTTATTTCAGTGACTGCTATAAAGTCATGATCTAATGTATTTTTTGTTCAAATAAATGAGTAATTTTGCCCACATTATTTGTTGAATAATCTGCTTTATACCTACTGATTTGACATGTCACATTAATCCCATGCTTATTCCTCATATAAACTTCCCTCTATTCCTGGCCTCTATTCTGCTATTTTGCTGTACCGTAATATATAATTTCTTCCAACATGACACCATTTTAATTACTGTAATTTCATAGTATATTTTGAAATCTAATAGAGCAAATTTTCTTCTATAGTTCATTTTCAAAATCATTGTGCCTATTCTCACACATTTATTTTTCAATCCAGATGAATGTGTGGGAGGGCGAGAGGCAGACACCTCCAGTCTTTCACCTCTTAAAGAGCAACCTCCTTAACGCCCCAGGCTTATGCTTCCCTGGGGCAGCTGACATCCAGAAACCCAGTGACATAGGAGCTGTAAAGACCAGGCGTTTCATCCAGTTTGGGACACTGTGATGGTCAACACTTACTCTAGAGCTCCCTGCCAGATTGACCAAGGCTTTGCAGTTCTTTACACATTTCTGTTTCCTCCCACATTCCTTAACATTTGTTGATCCCTAAGAACCAACTTGCACCCCAAATTCTGTTTCAGCATCTGTTTCTGGAAAGGCTGAATCCATGAACATTTTGAAAGAACTGCTATACTTCCATGATTGGCACTCAGTGGTTGATGAGTGAATAAGAAGATTGTTGAGAATGGTACGTCATTGCTTTCATAAAAATGGGTTCCATGACGGAAGACAGTTGTCACAGTTTGGCTTATTCATACTAACAATGCAAACCATCATGAAGGAAAATCACCAAAGGATCTGAAAAAGAGGATTCAGACTGGCATCAAGCTGATAACATCACTGAATGAAATGGGGCTGGGGGAAACCGATAGGGAGGAGAAGAGTAGAGCAAATCATATAGGACGGTCCTATGCATAGAAGACAAGTGCTACTCAGCAGCAGCCCATGAGTGACATGGAGACATGTAGGTCCAGTTTTTATTTCAAAAGAAGCTTTATATTCATATTTTCTGTAGAATTTCCCGCTGCTGATCTAGATTTGCACAAATATGTTTCCAATCATTTTTTTTCTTACAAAAGGCATTTCTTTTGATGCACTGAAGAAAAGAAGTCCTGTTTTGAATATGTATTAAATATCAATTTACCCCTAATAATTTGCCTGTTTTCATAGTCATGAGACATGAGATGACAATGTATCATCAAAGCCATATGTCAACTGTCACATCTGACAAGTTTCAAATAATAGCAGATTAGAATGCCATGACCTCTAGAAGACATGGAAGGCATTCAAGCCAGGTTAATATCCCGAACTAAAAATTATATATACAAAAAAATTATAAAAACCAAGAATTACATAACTAAAGGTAATTTTATAACTAAACTTACATAAACTAAAAATTACAAAAATGAAAAGTTATAGAGAGTGAGCGATATATATATATATAGAGAGAGAGAAAGATATATAAAATTACTCCTAGGGAAGGAGTGAGGGAGGCAAATGAGAAGGCAAAGAGCAATTGGACAGCCCTTGCATGGAAAGAAATATGACGAAGGGGAATAGGCTTTACCCTTTATGTTGATGTCTGATATTTTAGAAAAATCATGATATGCCTCAAAACTTATATGAAGTAGCACAACAGGGAACTTTCCTGCTCCGTATTTAAACAGTACAAGTAGGAAAGTATTTTCATTCACTTATTTTACAAGACTAACAATAATCGTATAGTTCTTAGTCCCGTCATAGAGCTTTATTTTCTCTGTAAGGATATAATGCCCATTAGAATTGATTATCTATTTATTCATTCTTATTTATTTACCATAACCATTTACAATATATAGCAGAAAAAACCAGCTTTGTGTTTTATAGAATAGAGATAACACATATTTAGTACCTTCATCATTTTACTTTCTCCCATGGAGACACTTAATTCCCTAATCAGCTGTGTTTGTTAGGATAAAACAAATAGATACAAACACGTAGCGATTCAGCCCAGTAGAAGGTTATCTCTCTGTGTCATAGTCCCGGGTAGTTCCAGGTGAGGTGTGCGTGGGGACGACACAGCTGAAACAGAGTCAGAAGCCAGCTTGAGGTGGCTCTGCCATCTTCAGTGCAGGGCCTCCCAACTTCCCTGGGGGATGTGGAGCTGGCATCCTAGTTTGCCAGAAGAAGTAATCACGAAGCAGCAGGCGAATCTTCTCCTTTCACATTTCAAACTCAGTCAAGGGTCACACCTAAAATCAAATGATGCAGGAGCTGCAATTCATGGGCGTGCACAGGATGAAGAGAAAAATGGATTTTGGTGGAAAAGTATTAGTCTCTACTCTTTTCCAGGCCTAAGGTGACATTGCCCAGCTGCAGTGTTAGCAGAGCAGTCAGATCAGTCCTACAGTTTGCTTTCCCCATTCCCTCCCACCTGGAGGGCTGGGGGACGCTGGGAGAACCTCCCCTCTACTGTGTAACTGCACTTTTGCACATGCATGTCCCAGGGAAACTTGAGAATCTCCTTATTTAACAATGGCCATCTCTCTCTTCATTCTACTCTTTCTCACCAAATCTCTTACCTTTTCTTGGTAGCAGAAGACCTTACATCATTCTACTCGGAGATAACTTAAGATGTAAAGTAATAAACTACTTCAACCTCCTGCTTCATCCGCAACAAACTTTTTCAAATCTTTACCCTCAGCTCTTTCTTTCCAGCTGCAGGGGATATAAAGCCATTCTTCTGCTTCAAAGCCAATTCTTCCACCTTTGCTCAATTTTTTGAAATATCAAAAATTTAATTTTAGTTAATATTAACAAAAAATAATGAAACTTGAGGTAAATGAAATTGGAGGAATTCCTGAATTTCAAATAAGTGTTTTAATAGCAAGAGATTAAGTATATCCCAAGGGAATATATACAGAATTTATTGTTATATATAACAAGAAAAAGGGATGAAAATTGACTGGTTTTCGCTCAAAATATCTGACACCAGTTTTAATGCTTTGTTCACATCAATATTAAAAGGCTGCTGTAAGATTGATGAAATACATATTTATTTTATTGGTGCACTAGGTCCTACTTCCTAAAAGTGTTCACTACAGTGAAAACTAATAATAATAATAGTAAAGAAGAATAAAAAGTTGTCATATCAATCAGGTTCTACTCAGGAGACAGAAACCACACGGTAATTTGAACAGGGAAATTTTGAGGTAAAGAATTATTAATTATAACATGGAAAATCTATAAAGCAGTTAAGAGAATTGTAAAAATTACACCAGGCCAAGAAAAAGCATCCAGGGAGGAAGTAAACTTGGAAGGCGGGCGTCCCTTCCCCAAGGCTGGGATTCAGAGATCATTAGAGAAACTATGATTGCAGCCATCCAGATGTCAGAAAAGTTGCTGAATTACCCCAGCCAGAGCTAGTCCATAGTCCCTGGGCAAGCAGGAAATACTCCTTGGGGGTGCCATCAAAATTCAAGGGGGTGAGCATTGCTGGATGACTCACAAATACCCGTTGGCAGCCACACAATAGGAGCAAGAAGAAGATGGAAAAAAGCAGAACCAGGAAGACAAAGATTCTCTCCATCACCCTCACCTGGCAAAGCTTAGCATTATACCAATTGCAAAGGAAAAATATCTAAAGGACCCAGCTCCATGTTTATACAAGCAGGCAAATGAACAGTGGATTTGGAGTTGAGAGTAAAAAATGATAAATATTATAGTCGTGTTTAACTCTATCTATGTGAAAATATGTATTGAAGTTTCCAAATAGTTTAACTTCATCAATTCTTTTACATATATTACAACAATCATAGTCTGAAGGATATGAGTATGTCTAGGATATGGAGATGAAGATGACATGCTCAAAATAGTCTATGGACCCAATGGTTTCCTACAGATCTAAATCATAATTCTCTGAAATGATTGACAAAGTGGCTCCAATCTCTTAACTATACAATATGTCTGGGAAGCGGGTGTGGCTCAATCGATAGAGCTCCCGTTTACCATATGGGAGGCCCCGGGTTCGCTACCCGGCGCCTCCTTGTGAGGGCAGGCCGGCCCGCGCGGCGCAGTGGGCTGATGCAGCAAGACCTCACAGCAAGGGGGAGATAAGCAGACACAGAAAAAACACACAGCAAATGGACACAGCAAACATGAGCAGCAAAGGGGGGATAAATAAATAAATAAATAAATCTTAAAAAAAACCAACAATATGTCTTGTTTAATTTGTTTTATTTGAAAAGATGAAGAAAGGCAGGGAACTTAAGTAGGTTATATCTTAGAGGTTTTATTTGTTTTTTGACTTCTTGCTTTTTTCCTTTCACATCTTGTGTTAGTTTTATTGAAATGATAATGTCTCTCAATATCCATGTATATCTGTGAGAATCAGGGGAAATCCAAATTTTGTGAGGCCTGAAGCTTATACAAATTGAGGAGGAGTGATCTTTAAGAAAAAGTATACAAAATTTTGAATCCTCTGAACCACATGAATAATCCTACTATGAAACCTAAACTAAATATTTATCCAATGCAAGTTCTTCTTGCCCACCCACTCTTAGACAATGAGCCCCATCCAGACCCTCACACATGCCGGGTGAGCCCAAAATTCCTGCAGCCACTCCAGCACTACCCAAATCAAAGGAAATAAGGTGGAAGTTAAATTAGAGTAGAAAAATATACCAGTCTGAACTGATTCCTATAAATTGGCCTACTGTTACTACAAATTTTACCAAATCATATGACCATGCAAACACATTGCTAGAGTCTCTCGCAGGGTCTTGAAGTGGCTTTTACAAGTGAGTGGCTGTGGAATTGAAGCGTCATCGGTTTCACATTAAATCCACTTGGGTGATGAATATCGCTATAACATTAAATATCTATTCTGTTCTTTACTTACCTCTTCTATTTGATTTCCTTTCATTCATGTTGTTGCTTTTCCTCAAATGCTTGGCAGGGCTTGGTGGTCTACCCGCATTTCTTAATGAGGGACCAGATTCAGTTTAGGGAAAAGTCATAGCTGTCCTCTTTAGTAAAGCCAAATGCTCATAAACTTCTCCTGTGTCTTTGATTTTTAAGAGATTACAAATAATTTGCTTTACACAATGCCTGGCAAATAAACTCCATGGTCTCTGCATGATTTGGTCCCTGCCTCTCTCCCTGACCTTATGCTTCCTGTGTTAGTGACCCACTGGCCTGGGTCACTAATTCAGAACACTAATACAGTACTCTAACACAGCTGTGGTTCCTCAGCACCTCAGACTCATTCTAGAATCAGGTCCTTTACAACACCTTCAACATCTGAAACATTTTCCCCAGATCTTTGCATAGCTCACTGTTCATTGATTACAGCCCAGCTCAAATGTCATCTCCCTACATTTAGTAATAACAAATTTATAAAGTAGAAATTAAAAGCTATGAAAATGAATTATCAAAAAATACTGAAGCCAATAAATTTTCTTCCTTACCCCTTTGCATCTCTGTCTTAACTTTATTTTTTTTTTTTTTGTCTTGACTTGTTGCTGTCTTGCATTTCTCTCTAGCTAAACTGCCCTGACCAAGTTGTCCAATGGCTTCTTTTGCAGAATCCTAGTATTAATTGAAATATGAGACCACATGTTTCAATGAAAATGAGGAAAATTCCTTTCAAATGGTCCCCTCAAGAACCTCTAAGAAGAATTACATTTTTTCAAAACTGAATAATCTTATTCCTATTTTTTAAACTTCATAATAGCCCTTCTCTTGTTTCTTTGTCCACCAAACTCTCTACCCACATGTCCAAGTTTACATTGCATCCTACATACTTTATCAAGCTTTATCTTTTTGAGAGTCTGTTTCAATATTTGAGGACAGGGAATAGTATTTGCTCCCCTAGGTAAGGTAAGTGTAAGGTGCTGGAGTTTGAAAGGAGACTGGTCTTACGGCAGGATCTTGATTCTCTGGATTTCTGGCCCCAGGTGGAGCTGTTTGGAACTTGGATAGCATAATTGGTATTTTAGGCTATGAGAAGTCAAGAATATTTGAGAGTAAGAAAAGCATTTGAATGCTAGCCTCAGATGAAGGCTAGAGGATCCTCAGGCAGACAGAAGATTTTGAGAGAATCATAATCAGGGATGTCTAATCATGTCCAAAATGATCTCAGTTGTCTGCATCACTTTCTTCAGAATTGTTCCATTGCAAAAGAAAAAGTGGGTACTTGCCGAGGAATCAATGTGTCCACAGCCATGATTTCTGACACAGAGCGGTCAAATCCCATGGGGATGAGGAGGGTGGGCAAAGAAAGCCCCACCAAGCTGACATAGTATATAATTTCAGGTCCCAGAGCAGGCACCTTTCAGTCATTCAAATACTGAGTATTTTCGCTACATCGGAGTATGACCTGAGAACCAAACCATATAATTCTAAGATCTGAATACAGCGGGTTATCTTGGTGCTACTAATATCAACCTCCCCCCAGGCAATTATCTCCATTTCATAAGCTCCATGAGGAGATGGATTGTTGTCTCTTTTGTTCACAACCATATCCCCAGTTTGGTAACAATGGCTGGTGTATAATAGGGCTCAATAAATAAGTATTCAATCAATGAAATAAATATTTAATATGCTAGATTTCTATTTTACACATAAAACTTAAGTTCTTAACTACTAAAATAAAGAGAAATGTTGAACTTGTCTGTTCCTCCTTTCAAGAACTTGTGAGGAAATATTGCAGGGCAATGGAGTATAAAGGTGCAAATCCCCAGTGAGATGGGACATTTCCACTTAATAGCAGATAATCACGGGCCCTCCCTCCAAATATTATGTGTTGCTTTTTTTTTGAAGAGCTAAACCAAGCTTGGATTGAAGAATTCCTTAAAACAAAGTACCTCCTTGAGCCAATACATCTTCTGTTGAATATAGTTGAGCAGGCACTTTGAAACTTATCAAGAAACTACACTCACCATAGTGTGGCAATAATATTTACCCTAATGAAAATGCACCGAGAAAATCAATTTAAGTCAACTTGCTTTTGACCTCAGCAAACTCATTTGATCTTTGTTGAAACCAGTTAGAAGGCTGATAAGAAATGATCAATAATAACAAAGATTTTCACAAAGCTACCATCCTGTCCACTGAGCTTTAACCGTGTAGCTCATCCTGTTGTAAGGAAAACATGCCTCTTGGGTAATGAGTCTGAAAATCTAAGCTAGAGGGGTCTGTTCTCTTCAAGCTAGATGGAACTGCATGGTGTTCAAAACCTCTTTGAATCTCTGTATGTGATGACTAGCAAGCCAACAAAAATTCATATACATGAGAGGCTTTTTTACTTTGGGTTTTGTTATAGATTCCAGTGAGCCTGGTTTGAATTTCCAGGATCTTCAACTACTATCTGTATAAAGTGGGGCAAATTCTTTGAATTCAGCTTTCTTAATATAAAAATTGAACATCCTCATAGGGTCGAGGTAAGAATTAAGTAAAATACGTGAAAAACTTAGTTCAGTGTCTGGCAAGGATTATGCATTAAATCACAGTGGCCACAGTCATCATCATCTTTATTGGTGGTGCTGTTAATATTATGAATTATGAGCTCATGGTTAGTAACTGCAGAGGATTTCATTATATGCGTTCTGAAAACTAAAATCATTCCTGGTTGGTTTTTATTTCCTGCCATAGCATGTTTCCCTTTTTCTTCTAGTTCTTCCACATTTTGAATGCATGTTATCTTGCTATATTTTAAGCATTAAGTGGTTTCAATTCACTTTTTGTAACAAAATTGTGTTCATGTAAATACAGAGATGGCTAGATAGCTGTAAATATATAGCTCTGTAACCATACTCACACGTCTATACACTAATCTTGGGCTGTAAAAATCAAAATGTCACAGGGTCTCATACTATATTTGTTTTATGTCATAAAAGTAAGGAAGTATAAACTACAACCTCAAAGGAATACGTAAATGTAGATCAATTAGTATTTGAAATTTGCAAGTGCATGGACTTGGCCCTGCCCACTGCTTTATTCTTAGTGCTTAGTATACAGAGATCTCAGAGAATATTGTAGAATAAATATGTAAATGAAGTCCATGAACATTTCTACTACTTTTATGCATAGGGCAATGGGCTAGGCATTTCAGGAAACACAAAGGTTTAGAACAAACCTAAAAATCCCCTGTTCTAGAATTTACTGTAGAGTGTAGAAGACAAGCCCCCAAGAAAGAGCTGTTATAAGGCAGATGCCATTGTGATGGAGACAAAACACAATGCCGTGTGTGCTTACGTGCGTGCGTGTTTGTGCGTGTATGTTGGGAGAGGGTGACTGATTCTAATTGGGGAGGAATCTGAGAGAATCCTAATACTAATATCAACAATCAAGATTCTGAGTAGCACAATTTCTAACTAATATTTAGAAAAATATATATTTTATTAATGTAACCCTGCTTTCATGGAATGTTGAGTCCCAAATTCTACTGAATCATCTTATGGAATGGATTTTAACCCACAGCTAGTAATTTCTGCCCACAGCCCTCTGCCATGAAGTGTCTCTAAGTGATTTCAATGAAAGGGGCTGTGAAAAGATGTGCTCTTGTGCTTGGTCCTGGTGATAAAATGTTGTTTCTGGGAAAAGTGATACAACTTCAGTGTGTAGGAGAGAGCTGACTCTCTAATACAGCTTACTCAATACAAATGTGGTTGAGTGAATGATGCACTCCTGTTTAGACATGTTCTTAACCTTAATCTGCACTCCTAGGCAGTGATCCGTTACAAATAGGACCTCTTGAAGACGTTATTTTTATTTAAGTTGGGGCCTAACCAAATAAGGATGAGTCTTAATTTGGATTACTGGAGGTCTTGTAAAGAGAAGAAGGAAGTCTTTGAAACTAGAAGGCTTCTGCGGCAGACATATAAACCAAGGAACCTCAAGGATTGCAGCAAGCCAGCACCAGAATGTACTGATCCCCACGGAGAGCAAGCCTTTCAGCCTCCACTACCATGAGACAGTAAATTCCCAATGTTTGATGAGAATAATACTCATTGTGTAGTATTTTTTATAGCATCTCTGGCAAATTATGACAACAGGCTTCATATTCTAATCACCTGGGGAGCTCCAGGGAAGAAAGAAGAAAAGATCAAAAGGGGGAGGAGTTGCACCCCAGACCTGACCTTGGGCAGGTAAAATTAGTCTCTGGAAGTGGGACCCACACATCAGTATTAAATAAAAATCTCCCAAAATGAACGTAATGTGCTGCCATTGTTGAAAATCACTTGACCAGAGCAATGTTACTTAGACTTTAATAGGCATAAGAATCGCGTGCAAAACTTGCTAAAACATGCATGGGCCTCAGCACAAGAGATTCTGATTCAGAAACTCTGGGATGGAGCCCAAGAACTTACATTTCTGACTCTACCCAACATGATGCCATGCTGCCCATCCACGAAGTATACTTTGAGTACCAGGGACCTAGAGTCTGGTTACCAAAGTCTCCCTCAACATAGGCAGACAACTAAATTGTCTAAGTCCTTGCTACTCAAAGGGTATGCTATGAGCAAGCAGCATCAGCATGTCCTGGGATCTTGCTAGAAATGCCAAATCTCAGACTCTACTGAGTCAGAAACTGTATTTCATTGTAACAAGCTGCCCAGATGTTTAATATGTGCATTTAAAGTTTGTGAAGCACTGTTTTAGTTAAATGGAACTGCAAATTGGAATCATCTAGGGGTTCTTAAAATCCTGTGTACTAATTCAGATTTTTTCCTGAACATTAGGAGGTCTGAAAAATTGCCAGGTGATTCTTATGTGCAGCAAAGTTGAGAACCACTGCTCTAGAAGGCATGGTGTAGCTGATGTTGTGCAAAGTTTTCTCTAAACTTTTCCCCTCTCAACCTCCTGGTCTGTCACATTGCCTGACATTCCACTATCAGATTTTCACTAATGCATGTTAATAAGAGATCTCTCAAATCCAAATAGCCATGGGTGGATGAACTTTGAAGTTTTATCAGTCTATACACCCTTAGTGTTAGCATAATTTAATTAGATTCTGAGATCATGAAGTTTGGAGAATAAATTGTAGTGGGACTTGGGAGAATAGATGATGTGGACAATTTAGAACATACAGGTGCTTCTTGGTGTGGGTTCAAATGGATGGTAGTTTGCATTGTTAATGATGGGTTTGGGATTGATCCTTGTTCAACCAAGTGGTAGAGAGGCACACTGAGCATTTGGGTAGCTGAAGGAATGAAACTAAATAGTGGGGTTAATTGGCTATATTTGAAGAAATCTACATGAAATGAACTCATGAGAAATTACGAAATTACAATAAATTACACTGAGTTTTGATATATGGGAGCATATGTGAGTGGTTGGTGAAGCATCCGTGAGAGACTATAACAGCACATTGCATTATATTAACTACACTTTTTGTCAGCTCACTGAGCTCCAGAATCTTGTCTTCCTTATTGCAGGTACTCAATAGCTTTATAGTGATTGACACCCAGTAACATCGTGCACACTGACTTGCTCCTTAGTCAAATCAGGTTAATTCTAGGAGTACGGCTGAATAAATGAATGTTCTAAACACCATTTCAATAAATGTTTTGTATGGATACATAGGTCTGGGATTGATAGACTTCTTATTTTAATGCCTCAGCACACCTTAGATATACTTGGAGTCATTTAGCTGGAATTAGGTGCATACTGAGGAAAGAGAAATGGCAAAGCTCCTTTTATTTAGTGGGTCACTTATTTGATATAGAAGGCAAGGAGTGATTAAGCACAATTGGGAGTAATGTAACTCAATTAAAAAGAGTCTAGGTCTTCAGTAATCACCAGCACTGATCTTCCACAACACATGCAATCTCATAGTCGAAACTGTAGAAATTGAAAAACGTGTACTTTTTGTTAGAAGAGTTCTTAATTTCATTTCTTATTGAATAAATACTACCAATGACAAAGCCAACTAATTTAAACTATTGCTTTTATTATAATTACACGGGAGCACAAATAAATAAGCACAAAAGTATTGCAAAATATTGCCAATGCACTAAGGAAAACGATATGTTTTCAAACAACATCTGGTAACTTCAGTAGTATCAAAGTACATTTATAATTACATATTACCTAAAAAAATCAAGTACAAAAATTAAGAGAAATGAAGACATCAATCAGTGTTTATATTATTTTGTATATAGAAATGGCTAACAACACGTGAATATAGAAATCTGTTATCTAATGCTCATTTGCACAATTTTTCAGGCACATACCTGACATTTCTAATGAGTTATGAAAAATGCAATATGACATTCAGATTTTTAGATATGGTAAACATGTTATATTGGAATGGATGTTAAATGGTTTCTCTTTTAAAACCCTGTCTTTTAAAAATGCAGTATCATTATCCACTAAAAAAACATATTATTTTATATCATTTTCTCAATAGCTATTTATTTCAATTTCTTGAAAAGAGCAAGAAAGTAAACATACAATTGCTAAATACGTAAACACATTTTTAGTGCAAGATAACAAGACCTGTGACTTTACTGTGCTTTGTTTTTTATAATCACAGTGCACTTGACACAAATTGCTACACTATAAATGTTAAGGAGTTCCAAACGAAAGAAGTGCATACTAAACATTTTCATATATATTATATACAGTATGTATACTGTATGTGGGTGTATACATGTGTAAATGTAGATGCTTTTAGGGTAGGCAAACCCAGTCATATTTGAGAACAATTAAACACCTAAACAGAATTTTCACGTATGTTTGGTTGAGATAAACCCCAACTATATTTCTTTAAACATGATTCCCATAAATTTGAAACTTTACAATATTTAAAGGGAAATTTAATGATACATTTTTTCCAGATTACCCACATTTTGCTATGATGTAATTGACCCAAATATCAATGGGTTTCAGATAAATCCAAACCCCAAGCCAAAATATTCAAGTCCAATATGGCAAAATGTGTTATCCTTTTACTGATTTACACAGACAGAAATACATATCAATTGTGTACATATAAAGGCTAACACATAAACACATTTTATATTTAGACAACTTTATTATGTTTTAGCATTTTATTTTGACTGTACACTTGATCTGAAAAAGAATACCATATATAAACACGTAAGAGATGTCAAACACGTGAAATTGTATATTTTCTTTAAAACAATTGGCTTTTGAAAATATTAATGACTATATAATTAAGCTTCATGAAGGCAAGGACCATATCTTTTTCAATGTTTAATGCCCAGTGCTTCACAAACTTTTTTAAAAAAATGGCATACATTAGTTGCTCAGTAATTGACTGTTGAATGAATAATGAATTAAAAACAAACTGTCCACATTCTGCAATTAGCTATTTATTTTCCCATACAAGGAAGATGTAGTGGATTAATCTTAAATACTATAGGTACCATTTTTTGTTTCATTTCCATGTAAGTTCAGGACACAACAAACTGTGGATTGTTATTCCATTCTATTTCTATTCCTTTGCAAGGGTGAATTATCTTGTCTCAGATTACTTACTGCTTAAATCATAAGAATTTTCTTAATTTCACATGTACGCATAGTTAGCATACAAGCTCTCAACTATTTTAAGGAAATGTCTCACTTTAACATAGAAATGATATTAAAATTGTCTTTTTACATGCATGGCTTTGATGTCTCATTTAATGAGTTTAAACAGTAACTCAATTGGGTTGTTCAGTTTTATTGACTTGCTCGTGCAACTAGTAGCTTCGATAGTATAATATGGGAGAAACAGTGGCAGTGTTTATGTAAAGGACCATTGTCATACCTCAGAAGAAGCTGGCATCTATGTTTGGGCAGAAATGCAGGATATAATTTTTCCCTTCAATGAATTCCAAAGAATTTTGTTTCTTCTTTTCAAAGAAGTGTTTTACATAAAAAAGCATATTGGATGACAGCCAATACAATTCTGTTTCTATAAAATTTGCTGTGAAAAGACCATTTATGAAAAGACCATTTTCGGTTGTTCCATGATGTGATTTGCTTTTTGGGATGACTAAAAATACCAGTTTTATCATGCCACAAACTTCTGGCTTTGGGTAGAATTTTTTAATCATCTGATCAAATTCATAAATTGAAATGTCCTGACCGCCACCAGAAAGTCAGCTTATTTATCTCTCTGTCCTTAATGGCCTTTTTCTCTCCACATAAAGAAACGCTACACAAAGAGGAAATTAATTATACAATGGCTATTGCCATATAGTCTAATCTACGATGGACAGCTGTATAGATAAAGAATAACAGTTCATGAGTCAAATATTGAAGCCACTTCCAAATAAAGTGGAAGCCACTTTTCCAGATCTTTTAATTACTTCCCATTTAGAGTGGGATTTGGAGCAATTAAATGGAAATGGTAGCCTGAGGTCCAATGTTCAAAGGTCTCAAAATACCGTATTTGAGACAGGAGCCCGTGAAACCCGGCAACAGCATGTGTTTGACTGAACAATTTGGGAATGGGTAAATCCAACACAAATCAGTTTAGTGCTTCTTTTTCCTTCTTGGCAAGCGACCAGCATTAAAAAATAACTTTTGCTTAACTCAAAGAGATATGGGAAAGATCTACATCTGCAAAATACACTTCCATCTCCTCATGGAAAGAAGTTACCCAAATATAAATTTCAAGAGAGGGATAATTATATTACCATATTGAGCCTGAATATTTGTACCAAGATCATAAAGATGCTGAGAATCAGTGTTTTGTGTCTGATTGTTTGGCTTGAGTATCTGTGGTTGTAATAACTTAAATCAGGATAACATCTTGGGTCATAGACATATTTTATACCATTTCTGATTGTATCAACACATTTTCATCACTCTTAGATTTGTGCTCTGTCACTCATTGGGTCAGAAACTTAAGTGGTGAAACATGGTGGCAAGATTTCTTTAAGCTACTTTAAATCTCTTGGTGATTTCCTTGATTGTGATTCTGCTTTATTTTGCCACCTCAGTTTAGACAAGCACAACCTAAGACGGCCATAGTATTTTACGTATACAGTTCTCCCACTGAGTAGTCATTCACGCGTGTACTTACACATAAAAGATAAACATGCTCCCACTTACCTTGTTTCCTTTTTCTTTCAGAATTCTAATTGGACATCAAAATATACATTAACTATAAAATATTAAAAAATTATTTTATAATATTTCAAAGGCTTAAAAGGAACTATTACTGATAAAGGATTACTAGGTTTTTAGCAATATAGATTACAAAAAGTCCCTAAATCCTGATATATTTGGTTTTATTGAGCAGCACTGGACTCTTGCTGTCAATACCCTTTCGAGGAAAACCACTATGATGATAACTTCAAACACACCTTTGCTCTCAGAAATATAATACTAAAGTGATTGTTAAAGAAGAACCACATACTGTCAGTTTTAGAAAGCATAAATAGTAATTTAAATATACAAAATATATGTGAGTTTCCTTTTTATTCATCTGAGGCAATATTTATATTCAACTAACAAGTTACTCTTAAAAGATATATATATATATATATATATATATATATATTTATAACTTAACATTTCACTACCACTTGAAATTGAATCCACCCCATTCCCCATCCCCTGCATTTCCTGTTTCTTTTTCAAAACAAAACAAAAATGAAGAGGCCATAATTCTTTGGTCTGGTGTCATAATCAGTGAAAATGAATGTGATGATTATGCACAGAAGATTATGACCCAAATTTATGGTGAGAACCCTTTTAAAAAGAATTAACAAGAAGTAATTTTCCTTTAAAGGACCTACATTTTTGAGAGAGATTTGCATTTAGTGTACTAAAATATGTAAACTCATCTGCGTGAATATTTATTTACTGGGGGAAACAAACACACAGATGAAAAGTTGTTTAAAAAATAGCGATTGCAGTGGCAGCAATGCCACGCAAGATCCAACCTTCTTGAAAGCAGTCGTGCTCCTTCCTTAGCTTCTGATTCTTTGTTCCTTCTATTGTCACAGTGAACCCTGGTCTGCTCCAATCAGATCAATGATGCAAGGACACATGTCCCAAAAGTCATTTCCAAAGGACATGTTTTCTGCTGGGTTGTCCAGATATACCCTCATAACTTTCTCTGGAGTCTGACTAACCATTGCTTAGTATGAACAAGAAGATACTTAAGATAAATTCTTATAAAGCCAATACAGCAAAATTATGGGTGTCAATGTAACACGGACATCAAAATTAAGCATCACATTTGCATTCATTTCCTGTCAAACCCTTAAAAACGTAAAAAGCAACAGATGCTCTTAATGAATATGATATTCAACTTGTACATTACTAGCACCAGATTAATTCATATATTATGTGGTTGAACATGATTTATAGCTATGAACTCTTGTACAGAAGCCAAATGTGAGCTGGGAAAAGCATTAAAAAAAA
>JAQZBX010005792.1:0-28603 GCA_029593785.1 Cabassous unicinctus
TTTTCTTATGACACTCTTTCAATTTAGAGAATGAAAAGTGGATGAAAAATATGTGGTGTGTTCAGGGTTGAACACAATAATTTAATTGGAAAACCCAAAGACTGATCACTTTTCTTTGAGAACTTTTTGTTTGGCAGAATTATATAGTAGAATTAATGTCTTAAAATTAAATTATAAGTTGTTGAGCCTGCATCATCAATACATAATTAATCATGAGCAAATCACCAAGTTCTTATCATTTGTGAGATACTTTTACTCATGAATCCAAATTTTCAAAATCAAACATTTTCAAATTGTGAGAAAAGGAAACAATAAGAGAGTGAAGTGTGTTTTTATTTTTATTTTATTTTAAATAAATATTCATTATTATTTTAAAGGCGTTGGGTGTGAGGTATTTAGAATCACTATCATGGAGAAATTAGTAAAAGATTTGTTTTGAAATGGGAAAATTCGGGGAAAACTCAAAGCTGTTTTTTTTTGTTTTTTTTTTAATTATTTTTTAATTTTTTTTAAAACATAGATTTCATAAATGTTACATAAAAAATGTAGGGGATTCCCATATGCCCCAAACCCTACCCCTCCCATATTTCCAACATTAAAAACATCCTTTATTAGTGTGGTATATTTATTACATTTGATGAACACATATTGAGGCACTGCCAGTAAGTTTGGAATGTAGTTTACATTATAGTTTAAAGTCTCTTCCACATATTTTCTAAATCATTACAAGATATATAGTGGCCTGTATCCATCACTGCAACATCATTCAGTATAATTCCAATGTCCAAAGCTGTTTCTGAGCCTGATTTGAAGAATGACCATATACTTATGATCACCTAACACCTGGGATGGTGAATGGAGGAACTGTACAGTAATGTGATTCAAGCAATGGAAGAAATTACAACATTGATGTGGAGCCGGTGGCCACTGGACCCTCTGGGGGCAGGGAGAGGGAAAAGCAGTTGTAATACAGGGACTTTTTTGGGACTTGGGAATTGTCCTGAGTGACATTGCAATGACAGATACAGGCTATTTTATATAATCATATAACATGCAGAACTGTTTGGTGGAGAGTGTGGTCTACAACGTGATCTATGGTCCATGCTTAATGGCAAAGCCCCAGGATGTGTTTGTCTGTTGCAGGTGATATGCCACTTTAATGAGGGATGTTTATGTGGGAGGTTGTGGGAGGTGTGGGAGGTGGGGCGTATGGGAATCCCTATATTTTTTGTGTAACATTTATGTAATCTAAGTATCTTTAAAAAATAATTTAAAAAATAATTTAAACAAAACAAAATAAAAAAAGGCTGCTAAATTGAGACTGGAAACCAGCCTCTTTCTAATCTGCTATGCAAACAGCCAATGTCATCAGGCATCGCCTGCCTAGAAAAAAAATTGGTTTTTTCAGAAATTCCCAAAAGCCTACAGAACTTGTAGTAGCCTCCTGTAAGAAATATTGTATTTCCACATATTTCGATCTTCCTTTACCCCTATCCCCTTTAAGCAAGGCAAGGTGGAGCTTCAATTATTAAAGGGAATTTAATTTTAATTTCAGAAAAATGTACTGATAGAGGAAAAACTCTTAATGATGTTCATCTCATTGTGGTTTATAATATAATGGAAACAAACAGTAGAAGCAGCATTAAAGTCTAAAAATTTTAAATTACATAAATAAACTTTATTTCAGCAAATTGAATATATTATTAACCTACACTTGAAAATGATCTAAAGCACTTCTTTTAAAAGGAAATCAAAGGCATTTTAGGGAAGTTTACTTTAACATAATAAATTTTCTTATGTATATACATATATATTCAAAAATAATGCAAATAATAATGCCCACGAAAGCAATGGATTTATCTGGTGCTAAACATAGTATTTTAATATGCTTTTATAATGGTAAGGCCATATTATAAAATTTATAAGTTTAATCATTTTAAAGTGGGTAATTCAGTGGCATTAAGAAAATTCCCAATGTTGTGCAACCTTCAGCAATATATAGTTCCAGAACTTTTGCATCATCTTTACCTTGGTGTTTTCTTGTCTTACTGTTGCATATTTACCAGAATATATATAAGAAAGGAGTAACATATTGTAAGTTAAGAAAGATAATGGACATAAAAATAAAAGTTAAATAGAGATATGTTAAAAGATATTTTATTTTGACCAGATAAATAGAAAATAAATTAAGATCATTTAATAAATGTACTGAATTCTGCATGAGCCTGTTATCATCCCACCTTCTGATTCTGAAGTCTTCCCTTTTCTCACATAGGACACCAGAATAAAGGTCATATCTATGTCTTTGTTTATAAATCAGAACCAAGTTCCTGTAGGCAAAGCCTCATGGTCAATTTGAACACTGACATGTTTGAAAATGGGTAAATCTCTTCCATATTGAATGTGGACTTGAAAAGCACACACTGGACAGACAGATACAGATTGCATTGATCAGGGATCAATCTAGTTAATTATTTGAGAGAAGCTCCATAGATGAATGAATGCCAGTGAAGGTAGAAGGGAAGCATGGCCAGGTTCCTCAAGTCCAGACACAGCAGCCAAGCCTAGAATGTAAGAAGCAAAGTAATGATGAATATGAATGCTTGCAAATTAACATACTTCCCAGAACCAAACATACACACATGCACACACACATACACACATTCATGCACAAATATTCAGGATAAAATATATTCTTCTTTGTATATTGTATATTATGCTAATACAGCTTATATAATTTTTAAAAAACACCATTTAGTGGTTTACCACATGTAAACAAAAGTTAATTCATGATCAGAGGGAATTCGAATGGGAATGGTTTCCTTGTCACAGGGACAAATACCTACGCATCCTACACACACACAAAAAAACTACCATTTTCTACACTTGTCTTCCAAAGTTGCCTGTCATGGGAAGCAAACAATGCCTTCCTTAATTCTTTCTAAAAAATTAGTAACATGGCCACAACCAACTTCAAAGAACACTGAAGAATGCAATGCTTCTTTCTGTCCAGGGAAAATTAGATATGGGTTGAGTTTAAAAAAAAAAAAAAAAAAGTCAGTTCTGTTCAACATGCTATCAGGAATGGAATTAGAATACTCATTTTGATTGTCTGAGTATGTTAACTATAAATACAATAAATCATGTAATTGATAAATAGTTTACAGGAAGTAAATCCTATATTTTTAATGTTCTTTATGGTATTCTTCCTGTATCACCACAAAGCATCGCTAACTTTGAGAATGCTCCAAAAGTACAGTGAAATGATGGTTTCTCACAGAGATTTTTAAGCTTAAAGAAAAAAATTTTAATACATAAATTATAAAGCCTCATTCTTGTTTTTGCTATAGCCCTTCAGTTCAAGCAGTTGAATTTAATTCATTATGGGAAATAATGAGACAGCAGGAATGGATTTTGTCCTCCTGGGACTCTTCCCCAGCATGAAGCATGCTGACATCCTCATTGGCATAATCATCCTCATCTACCTTGTTTCCCTCACTGGCAATTCCACCCTGATTCTCCTCATCCTGATGGATTCCCAGCTCCAAACACCAATGTACTTCCTTCTCAGCCAGCTGTCCCTCATAGACTTGCTATTCATCTCCACCACTGTCCCCAATATGGCCATGAATTTTTACTCAGGGAAGAAAAACATCTCAAACATAGCCTGTGGGACTCAGATATTTTTCTTTCTGATGCTGGGTGGAGCCGAGTGCATTCTCCTGACTCTCATGGCCTGTGATCGCTATGTGGCCATCTGCCATCCACTGAGATACCCAGTCATCATGAACCAGAGGATCTGTCAGAAGATGGTGATGGGGTCCTGGGTGGGTGGTGCCCTAAATGCTCTAGTCCAGGCTGTATACACCATGCACTTACCTAAATGTGGCCACAAGGAGATAGAACATTTTTTCTGTGAAGTCATGGCTATCTTGATTTTCTCTTGCAAGGATACCTCTTCATATAAGCTGGCAATACTTTTGCTAGGCATTGTGCTACTCTCTATTCCTCTTGTCATCATCTTTTCCTCCTACACTATCATCTTCATCACTGTCTTTCACATGAATACCCCCAAGGGGAGGAAAAAAGCATTGGCCACTTGCTCATCCCACCTGATGGTAGTGGGGCTCTTTTATGGCCCATCCATTTACACTTACATGATTCCTGGTTCCTCACACAGCCCTGCTAAGGACCAGGCTGTATCACTGTTCTTTTCAATCATCACTCCTACATTGAACCCCTTTATTTATAGCCTGAGAAACAAGGATGTTTCAGGGGCCTTCGAGAAGATATGGCAAAAGTGTCAGATCTCAAGGTAAAATGCCCTATCTTTTAAATTTGTAAAACTAACAAAAACTACATGATGTTTCATTGTCTTCTTGTTCTGTGTATTACTGCATTTAGTTTATCTTAACTCCTGAAGATTCTGATGCACTTAAATATTACATACATATTACAATGTGAAACATTCTTAATATAATTGTTTCAGAATTGATTTTTATTTGTATTACTTCTTAATATTTTATCATGAATTATAAAGACTTTGGAGCATTATAATAGGGAGAACCTGCTCCTGCATGAATTGTTAAGGCTGTCCAGTTAAGAAAGTGGTATCAGATTCACTATCCATTCTAAAATTGGGTGTCCAGGGGAATCAATTTACATAAACACCCAAAATAAACCCACATGAAATTCCAAATGGTGGAAGACACCTACAGTCAGCATCACCACTTTTACTATTTAACACAGCAATATGAGAGCCCTTGGTACCAGGAGAAGCCCCTGGTGGAATGGCTTGGACACAAGCAATATCTGATGATGGTATTGTTTTTAATTGCTGCTAGAACAAATTACCAAAGCCATGAGGAGAGAGAGTGTGGGGAGGCATGATGGGCTATTGTAAGTTAAAAGAAAAACCCCATAGTAGGAATGGATATCAAGAAAGTGGGATAAGCCACGATGGATGGAACATGGAGCCTGGGACAAGTTGGTTGGTAACAGTTGATGAAAGAAATGCACAGTGACCCACCATTTGGTCTTGAACGTCAAGATCAGGATGTCTGACTTAATCCAGACATGCTGCTTTTTTATGATACTCATTGATTTGCACTGGCTACAGGGTGAAAACCTGGCACAGGCAGCATGTCAATTCCCCCACTGCAACCAAACCTCAGTGATCCAGGCCATGTTTTTAATGAAAACCTCCTCCAGGAATATTTCAAAGGATTGTCTTAAGAGGAAGATGGTGAGCAGGGTACTGTGATTATCTCATGGAAATTGGAGGAAGCCTGAGTCATGAGTAGACAGTGATTCGAGGCAGGAGGTCCTGAAAGGAGAGACCAGAGGTACAGAGGTTGGGGGCAGGACAGAGGCGCTGGATGACTCCTTCCATGTTCTGAAGCACACTGGGATGGGAGCCAGTGACACCTGAGCAGGGTAGTGGCCAGGCAACCCAAGCAAACAACTTTTTCATAAATATCTGCCATCATTTCTGGTGTCAGACCTAAGGTGTTGAGGGTTGACATCACCTTGATCTCAGCACCACTATCTCAACGGCCAGGGACTCTCAGGGTAATGCTCTGATACTGAACTCAGGAACTTGGCCCTGAGTCTGCCTCTGCAAAGGGGCAGTGTGTCCATGGATGAATTCTGCAACATCTGCCTCAAAGGAGTAGAAGACCCTGCAGCGATCCCTTGTGGAAAACTGGAAATATTTCCTGGAATAGAAACCAAAAACTGTATTTCTTCTAAACTCAATTTTATTGGTACATACTAATAAAGAATAAATCCATCCAAAGTGTACAACCGTTTTCCATATAATCACATAGTTTTTCATTCATCACTTCAATCATTTAGGGCATTTTCAATATTCCAATGAAAAAATTTAAAAAACAACTAAGGAAAACAAAAACAAAAACAAAAATCTAACAAACAATCAAAAAAGAAACAATAAAAACTCATCATCCCTCAATCTCGCTATGCTTCTCCTACCATACATGGCTACTAATCTGTTTCCCTCTCTCTAGTTTATTTGTGTGTGTATATATATATATATATATATATATCAATCTCATATTTGCAGTATCATGCATATTTGTATTTTACAAGATGTTTCACTATGTTTACAGTTCCATGTTACATTTTTTAGCCTTTCTTCTAGTAATATACATGACCTTAGACTTTCCTTTTAAAGCACTGTCATACCTATATAATGACTCTGCTAATTACAAACAGTATAATGTACTTTCACCATTTCTATTCAGTTCCAAAGATTTATAAACAACCTTTTTAACAATTCTGCACAGATTAAATTTCAGCTTTCCATTCTCTACCATCCTTCTCTTTCTGGTGACATATATGCTAAATATTAACTCCATGTGTATTAGCCAGCCAAAGGGATGCTGATGCACAATCAGAAATCCGTTGTCTTTTATAAAGGGTATTTATTTGGGGTAGAAGCTTACAGTTACCAGACCATAAGGCATAAGTTACTTCCCTCACCAAAGTCTGTTGATACATGTTGGAGCAAGATGGCTGCCAACATCTGCAAGGGTTTAGTCTTCATCTTCCTCTTAAGTCTCCGTGGTCCTAGTTTCTTCCAATATCTGTTGTAGGCTAGAATAAGTCTCATTTCTCTCCTGGTGATCATTTCATTCTGGGATCAGCTGCTCTTCTCTCTCCACAAGGCCAGCTATGAACAGTCAGTTGAATGGCTTGTCTGTCTTCCCAGGGCCTCTGCCTTGTCTATGGAACTGTCTCTTTTCCTCTTGTTTTTCTTCTGTGTGCTTATTTCCCAGGGTTCCAGCTAAAATCTCCAAACTCTATGGTCTCTGCCATGTCATTTTCTCTCTGAGTCCCTGCCCACCAAGGGGGTGGGGACTCAACATCCTAATGATGTGGTCCAATCAAAGTCCTAGTCGTTATATAATAATGTAACAGTGAAATCTCTGAATCCAGTACAATCTAAGTTTATCAGTTCCCAGACCAGTTTACAAACATAATCAGTATTTCTTTTTGGAAATCATCAATAATACCAAACTACCACACCATGACTTTACACAATATATTTAGTTCATAACAGTGCAATCATACCGTATTTGTCCTTTTGTGCCTGCCTTGCTTCACTCAACATAATGTCCTCCAGGTCAATCTATTGTGTCATATTTTTCACAACTTCATTAATTGTTACCATTGCATAATATTCTATTGTGTGTGTAACCACAATTTGTTTATCCATCCATCAGTTGATGAGTACCTTGGTTGGTTACATCTTTTGGCAATGGCAATAATGCCACTATGAGCATAGATGTGCAGATGTCTGTTCATGTCATTGTTCGCAGTTGTTCTGGTTATATACCTAGTAATGTTATTGTGAGGTCACGTGGCAAGTCTTTATTCATCCTTCTTAAGAACTGCCAAACAGTCTTCCACAGTGACTGTACCATTTTACATCCCCATCAACAATGAATAACTATTTCTATCTTTCCACATCCTTTCCAAAATATACAATTTTCTGACTTTTTAGTAGTGGCTGGTCTAATACATGTGCAATAATATCTCATTGTACTTTTGATTTACTTTTCCCTAATAACTAGTGATGTTGAATATTTTTTCATGTGTGTTTTCACCATTTTTATTTCTTTCTTCTTTGAAAGATATCTTTTCAAGTCTTTTGACCATTTATTAATTGGATATGTTATTTGTTTATTAACCTGAGTCTCCCTGGATACAGAGTAGTGCAGTGAGGATGAAGTAGAGGGCGGAAACATGTTAACAATGGGATCATTATTTCTTATTATTTTCCTCAATCTGAACTCTTGTCATCCCTCTGATCATTTCATTAGACATTTCCATTTGTTAACAAGTGCAAAGTTCTTATACCTCATTCCAAAAATGGATCTACTTTGTTGTCATTTCTTTCACAATTGCAAAAGTCAGTGATTTCCATTGTCTCCCCCAATTAGGGATGGGAAATGACAAGGGATGATAATATTTGGACTAAGATGTTCCCAGGGGAATCACCTGAACATGAATTGATAGTATAGGGCTGAACATTCTATGTGAAGTAAAATCATTCTCATCTCCAACCCAGACAAATGTGGAATCACATTCCTGGGTTCAAATGTCAGGTCCCTCACTCATAGCTGTGTAATTTGGGGTTTATTTCTTATATGTAAGACTCTTTTTCTTCATCAACAATCAAGAATTTTGAGAAGTAGGGCACATTGTGTTACTTTCCATTTTCTTTTTTCAAATCAGTGATTTTTCTATAACATAGGGTGAGAATGGATAGTGGAATACAAAAGACTGCATTACAGAACTTGCAAGTGACTGAAACCTGTCCCACAGACAGAATATCAGGCCTACTAGGATAGAAAGCTGAGCAATTCAGTGTGTGAATGGAGTCTCCAGAAGCTCCATAAAGAGGCATGGGTGAGTCTGACAGGTGACCCTTCTCAGAACAGAGAGAGCTGTGTGAGGGCACCCTGGGAATTCCATATATAAAAGATTGTCCTGAATTCTTTTGTTTTGTTTTTTTTGTTTTTTATTCCAGTACATAGAATTGGGTAAGGATTTTAAAGAGAAAATATCACATTATTCACTGGTAATTGGCATGATTGAGAAAAACCCATCCAACCAGGCCACAACCTGATGTACATTTTCTAGGTAATATCAAATAATCCACTTTCACAGTTCTGCTTCACCAAGTGCTTTAAATCTCATTAAAGGGATTTGGCAATCAAGAGCAAAGTACATTTACAAGCAGCTTTAATACTTATTAGTGATAACATTAGCAATAAACAATAATTTACCAATATCAGCCCAAATGTAAAAATCAATGGGAGATTATTTAGAAAACTAATGCAAATTAAATGTTGAAAATGATAAGTGTGAGGTATTTTTCAGGTATGGCAATCACTGGAGAAATTTAACAAAAATTTGAGAATGAAAATGAACTGTTTTAAAATAATGATAAGCATATCTGAAAATTATTCTTGACTCAGAAAGAAGAATTTTATGTACTCAGAAATAAGTTTTTTAGTATGGTAGGTTTGCACAAGCACACTCCTGGCTTGCAGTGTATTTTAAATGGGCATCCTGCTCATCTAGTTTGGTTGAATTAGGGATGGCTGCTCAACCAGGTCAAGGCTGAAGGATGGACCTCACATGCTGCTGCTCCAGTCTACTCACATACCCTGCCCTGATTTAGGGGTTGATGGATGGTGCAGCAGCACAGAGCATTTCTCAATTCTCACCAACACTAAAGAATGTGCACATCCCTGAATTAGCACTTTTGCTACTTTTCATTCTTACTGCTTTACTGAGATATAATTCACAACCTTATATTGAAGGTAGAAGTTTCAACGGCTTTTAGAATATTTACATTGCTATGTAACCATCACCACAAACAAATAAAGAACATTTTATTAGCTCAAAAAGAAACTATTATAGTTTTGCCATTCCCATTGCCAGGGACAGGCATCCAGTACTCCACTTTCTGTCTCAATGTAATTAACTAATCTAGATCATTTGCATACATGAAATCATACAACATGTAGTTCGTTGTAGCTGACTTCTATCGCTTAAAATAATTTTTTCAAAGTCCATCCATGTTATAGCATTTATCAGTACTTCTTTCTTTTGATTAGCAATCAATATTCAATTGTACTGATATATAACACTTTATTTATCCATCCATTATTTGATGGATATTTGAATTGTTTCCACTTTTGATTATTGTGGATAGCGATGTTAGGAACATTTAAATACAAGTTTTTGTGTGCACATATATATGCATTTCTCTTGGGGTTTTACATAGGAATGAGATTTCTGGGTAATAGATTATCTGTTGAGGCACTGTACTGCTGTTTTCTTAAGCCTTGCATTGTTTCCAGCTCACACATCTTTGTTGTCTACATAGTTGTACATATTACCCCTGAACTTGGGATGCTAATTCAGATGGCTCCCATGCTTCCCTGTGTGCTTGGCAATCCTAAATCCCTGCTGTTCCTACTTTTGTAGGCCACTGTACTTCTCACAGTTATAGAAGTGTCCTCATTGCCCCCTCACACTCCATTATCTTTATCTTTCTCCTCTGTTATGTCATAGCATAAACGGCTAGAGCAATTCACCAGAGGCAGAGGCCTTGAGCACTGAGAAGTCTTGGGCAGATGGGAAATGGCCAGATGGGGTCTCTGTGATCATTGACAATTTGAGGAGAGCATCCTGCAAACTAGTGAACATCGTTGTGATGGGAAACTCTGGTAATGGCATATCTACCTTCATCAATGCACTGAGGGGCATTGGGCATTGGGGGGAACCCTCAGACCCAACTGACATAATTAGATCCACCCACACACCCCCATTCTACAAATCTTCCCATTTTTCAAACATGATGCTGTGCGACCCTGCCCACACGGGGGCTGCCAGATAATGTCTAGAGAATCATCTGCTTGAAATGCAGTTAATCCAGTATGACTTCATCATAATCATATTACAGGAATTCAGCATGAATACTGTGGCACTCCCTAACTATAGAGGACATGGGAAAGTGGTTCTACATTGTCTGGACCAAGATGGACAGGGAACTCAGCTCGACTGCCTCAGGGATAGTCAGCCCCAGCAAAATATCCAAGAAAATATCCTGGAAAATCTCCAGAAGCAGTGGATGTGTTAACCCCCAATATTCCTGGTTTCCAACCTCAACCATTCATTGCATGACTTCCAAAAGCTTAGGGTCACATTGCAAAAAATCTCTCCAAAATCAGGTGTTATTATACTCTTCAGAATCTATTCCACACCTGGGATAAATTCATTAATGAAAAAATGACCACACTTCAGGAGATAATAGTTACACAGTCTTTTCAGGATGCCCTTGGCATCAGAAATGAAGATGATTTGGATGTGAGCTGCTGTCAGGATGCCAAGTCTCGTATGGCAGTGTGTAAAGCCCTGCCCTACATTTTTCTTCAGCAGATAGCAAGAGCCTTCTATATACAAAGAGGACATAATGATGGATTTATGTACCATTATTATACAGAGAATCCAATTATTGAATATAAGAGCAACGCTGACTATTCCTGCCCTAAGTACCAAACAATGCCCATGCCAGAGTTGATTCCAGCCATGCCTTCTTCCATACACACCCTGATGTCAGACCTGGGTTTCTCAAAATCCCTGAATTCAGGTAGTCCCAAACTGCCTTAAACATCCTATTCCAGCTTCTCCTTCTCCCCTCTTCCATGCCAACGCCTCTACAATTTGAAAGAGTCTTCTTCATCTCCCTTCTCTTTCAGTTCAATCATCTACCTGTTAATCCAAGAGGAAAAGTTGAGCGTTCTCCTAGGGTTGATTTTTATTCTCATTCTCACTTCAGATAGAACAATAAGCCCTACCAATTCAACCTCTTTCACATATTGCAGATCCATATCATCCCTATCCCTCCCTCACTACTTTATAGCTGAATATTGGACTCATTTCTTGCTTTCAAACTCATATTTCATCTTCATCCCCACTGGACCTTTCTAATCCATTCCAACATCATCTTACACCTATCCAGGTTTCACAATATTCCCAGCAATAGTAAAGTATTTGTATTTTATTCATATATGCTGGACTCTTTTATGCTTCTGAATCTTTGCTCAGAACTTTTTCCCTTACATAGGATTCATATGATTAACCAAGAAAGCCATACAGACTTATCATTCACAACTGGGAGATAGCAAAACAGGTACAAATTTAAAACAATTGTTTGGAAAAATAGTTAATTGAATCTCTCCAGTGTCTATCACACCACTGATGGACAGTCTGTGTTAATTCTGACAAATCAAGAACATGGGAAGACAACATAGGCTGTGACTTGGGTAGCTTCAAACATGAAAGGTAGTCTTACATTCCAGGCACCATGAATGCTGATATTCATTGTGCCTTGGTTGATGTGAAGTCAAAATTTCAACTTGAGCAATGGTTCCCAAAGATAGTCATAACAGGACCATGTGCATCAAAATAGAAAAGGAAAAATTTAAAGGCCTTTTAGCTGCAAATAATTGCCAGATCATAAATTATATTTTCCATAAATTCATCCATCTATACTATCAGGAGAAAGATCTTGCTTAGTACAGAATCTCCAGTCCCTTGTGTATCAGCCACATTGGTGCTGTGGAAGATTGATTCAGGACTTTTTCCCAGATTTCCTAACCTGGAATTACCTGGGACAGAAAAGTAACAATGAAAAAGATAGCAGAGTGATGGAGCATAACTGAGCCACAATGATAGAGTGGAGTGGTGGGATGGATCCAGTGTAGAAAGATGGAACAAAAGAGTGGAGAAGAGTTGAGCTGAACACATTTGTCTTGGGAGAAAGACTGTGATGGGGACAAAGATCACAGTCCAGGGCTCTGAGAGAACATGTTAGGGAGAACAACTCTGACTTAATAAGGGAAATAATTGCACATACTGAGATATTCCTGAGGGGCTGCCATGCATGCCTCAGGAAGATGCATGCTCAGAAAGACCTGACATGAATCTCATTAATTAACATGAGATAATCTATATGTTCAGAATAAAGTGGATTAAATGTTTAAGGTAATCCTCAACAGAGAGCCAATCTACAACAAAACCCTGGTTGTGATGCAGAATCTAAATTCCCAGAGATAGCACATCAATATATTCAAATGCCCAGACATCAAGAAAATATTACAAGACACACAAAGAAACAAGAATGTGTGGCCCATTCAAAGGAAAAAAAAATGGGAAAGCACAAACATTGCCAAGTAACCAAAGATGTCCAATCAACTTTCTTAAATAAGTTATATAAGCTAAAGGAAAACATGGTCTTATAACGAAGGGAAATTGAGGAGATGATGCATGAACAAAAGGAAGAATTTAAAATTTTAATTATGAGCCAAACAGAATTTTAGGGGATGAAAAATATATTAGTATATTAAAATGTACAATCGGGATTCAATAGCAGATTTGGAGAGGCAGAAGAAAGAATAAAAAAACTAGAAAGACAGGATATCTGAAATTACCCTGCCTGAAGACAAGAAAGAAAAAAGAATGAAAAAGGGAGCATAACCTATGGAAAAGGTAGGACAACATGGAGCATACCAACATACACATTGTGGGAGACCCAGAAGGAGAAGATAAGGGAAAAGGGGCAGAAAGAATATTTGAAGACAAGGGCTAATGGCTAACAATTTCCTCAAATCAGCCAAAGATATGATTATATATGAATTAGTTCAAGTTACCAAGGAAACAGAGCCAACAATCATATATGTGTATATGATTTTTGAAGGAGTTGACTCCCATGATTATTGGGATGGGCAAGCACAAGATATGAACTCCAATAAAGGATTTGGATGAATACTCTAGAAGGAAGAGTTGGCTGGCTGAAGTACAGATGGAAATTCTCACTTTGCTGAAATCACCACTTCTTTTAAAGCCTTCAACTGATTGAATGAGACTATTGTCATGGTTTAAGTCAATGATGATTGTAGTTATAATAAGCCAAAGATGCACTCAGTCCAAAAACATCCTCACAGTAACAATCAGGCCAGTTGTTTTCTTGACCAAATAATTGGATACTAAAACCTGGCTAAGTTGACAAATGAACATACCAATCACAATATACAACAAAGAACCCCAATAAACTCCAAACAAGATATTCACAAAGAGATCCAAACCATCACACATTTTAATTAAACTGTTAAATTTCAATGACAAAGAGAGGATTCCAAAAGCGTCAAGAGAGTAATGACTCACCATGGACAAGTTTTCCTCAATAATACTAAGTGCCAGTTTTTCATTATAATCATGGATCTGGAATGGCTTTTTGATAAAATGTTTAAAAAACTTAAAGAGAAAAATTACCAGCCAAGAATTCAAAACTGTCTATTAAAAGTAAGGGAGACTTTAAAATATTCCCATATTAACAAAAGTTGAGGGATCTCATCATAAGCGAGACTTACTCTACAAGAAATGTTATAGCAATCTCCTCAGTACATCAGAGACTTATGAAAAATTAAAGATCTCCAGTGGAAAGTAACCCCATGAATAAATTTAAAATCAGCATTATTGTGTTATCACTATATGAATCTATATTATATTTCTTTGAACATGCAAAATACAATGTATAAGTAATTAGCATAACTATATATTTTTCATCATTCAAAATAAATAGAAATAAAGTGTGACAAGAACATTAAGAGGGTCATAAGAACCAAGATGGTGTATGCTATTGAAGTTAACTTGGTATTATTTCAAAAAAGCTTGCTATAGATTTTAGGTATTAAATACAAGCCACATGATAATCATAAAAAAAAATTATTTAAAATATTAACTGAGCAGGGAATTATAAAATAGCAACTAAGTACAAAAAAGTCAGCAATGGAGGAAATGAAGGACAAAATGATGTAAGATATAGAAGAAACAAAGGAAAGACTAGCTAAAGTAAGTAATGATGTATCAGTGATTACTTTTAATGTAAATTGATTAAAGTATCCAATCAGAAGACATAGATTGTGAAAATGGAGTTTTAAAAAGCATAATACAACTACATGCTTTCTCCAAGACACTCACCATACGCCCAAAGATTTAAAAAAATATGAAAGTGAATAAAGAAAAAAAAAATATTCCTTGAAATAATAATCAAAAGAGGTTGGATTAGGAAAACTAATGTCAAACAAAATAGATTTGAAGAAAAAATCTGTTAGGAAAGACAAAGAACACTAGATATTAATACTCCAAAAGGAAAAATCCCATATCATCCTATTATTGACACTAAGCATTGAGAGAGTATATTCTTGGTCATTGATGCAAGAACACTACAACATTGCTGTTAACTATAGTCATAAATTACATTAATTCTATTTTACCATGTATCATCATATTCTTGGCACCTTTTAATAATGACATACATTTTTTCTATTTCAGAGAAGAACATTCTTGTATTTGTACTATTAACCACAATCCTCATCCACCCCACAGTTCACTATGTTTTACAGTCCCTAGATTATTCTCAAACTTTCTTTCCACTGAAATGTTAAATCCACAGATTACTCCTTTTAGCTACAATCACATTTATAAATCAGCAGTGGTTTTTATACACACTATGATGTGTTACAAACAACTCTATCCATTTTCACACATTTAAATCAATCTACTTTAACTTTCTATAAGCATTAAGCACCAGTAACCTGTCTCAGCCCTTATCTTACCTCCTAGTAATCTATGCTCTAGATTTTAACTCCATGTGTTTACTCACTGTAATTAGTTAATATTAGTGGAACATATGATATTTGTCCTATTGTGTCTGGCATATTTCATTCAACAAAATGTCCTCAAAGTTCAGCCATGTCATCATATTTATCACAGAAATGAAAGATGTTATTAATAGGGGCAAATATGAGTAGGGTGCAAGTGGAGGCCCACATTCATTTCTTCTTACTGCAGTATCGTATTCCATTGTACATGTATATGACGTTTTGTTTATCCATTCATTGGTTGATATGTGGGTTAATTCCATCCTTTGGCAATTGTGAATAATGCCATAATGAACAATGGGGTGCAAATGACAGTTAAAACCTATGTTTTCATTTCTGCCAAATATTTTCCTAGTAGAGGAAATGTTTGATCAAAGAGGGGTTCTTTATTTAGATTCCTGAGGAAATTCCAAACAATCTTCCACAGAGGTTGCACCATTCTACATTCCCACCAAAAGTGATGGAGTGTCCTTTTTTCTCTACAGCCTCTCCAGCACTTTGAGTTTCCATCTTTAAAATAATGGTCATCTATAAGATGTGAAATGATAACTCATTTTGATTTTGATTTGCATTTCACTCATAGCTAGTAACATTGAACATCGTTTAATGTGCATTTCAGCCATTTGTATTTTCTCTTTGGAAAGATGCCTGTTCAGGTCTTTTACCCATTTTTTATTAGAACGCTTGCCTTTTAAAATATTATAAATTTAATTTTAGTTTTCTTTATTTTAAAAGAAGTTTTAGATTACACAAAAGGTACATAAAACTATATGAGATTCCCCTAGATTCCCACTCTTCCCTTTCTCTTCTACTAATAATATCTTTCATTAGTATGGTACATCTGGTAAAATTGATGAACAAATATTGAAGCATTTCTACTAACCAAGGTCTATAGTTACTTTATGATTAACACTTTGTACAGCACAGTTTTATAGGATTTGACAAGATGTATAATGGCCTGTATCCATCAATGCAGTACCATGCAGAAGAATTCCAATGTCCCAAATATGTCCCATGTGACACATGTTCTTCCCTTTCCCTTCCTAAGAACCTCTGATCCTCACAACCATTATATCAATATTACAAGATCTAACATTACTATTATAATAATAAATCTATTTTGATCCATAGTTGCCTTCTCCCCTTATATTTGCTTATTTCTCAATCTTGAGGAGTTGGGGATGGTGAAGTCCTCTTTGCTTATGTTTGAAAGGGGCCATAGATCACATTGGACCGATGGAGAGTGCTGTCTGACTTGCAGTTGTAGATACTCTCTGTTTTTTGCAAGAGTCATTGCCCATCATCATCTTTTTGTCAGTTGTCCCAAACGAGTCCAATGAACTAGAAAGTAGGTGTTGGCTGCAACTCTGATGAAATTCAGAGATCGTGAGACATATGGATTGAATGCAGATTTGTCTCTAGGACATGTATTTAAGAGTTGTACTGAGAAATATGAGGAGGAGCTTAGGAAAAAATCCATTTGCAATAATAATGAAAAGAATAAAATAATTAGGAATAATCTTAACAAATGATGTATAGGGCCTGTGTTCAGAAAATTACAAATCATTGCTAAAAGAAATCAAATTTGGCCTATATAAATGGAAAGACATTCCATGATCCTGGATTGGAAGACTAAATATCAATAAGATGTCATTGGTATCCAAATTGATTAAGAGAGTCAATGTAATCCCATAAAAATTCCAAAAACATTTGAAGAAATGGAAAAGCCAATTTTCAAATTTATTTGGAAGGTTAAGGTGCCCTGAACAACCAGAAACATTTAAGTAAAGAATAATGAACTTGGAGGACTCTCATTTCTTGACATTAAATTATAGTACGCAGCTGCAGGGGTAAAGACAGCATGGTACAGGCCTAAAGATAGATGGATAGTCCAGTGGAACCGAATTGAGAGTTCAAAAAGACAACTTCACATCGATCCTGGTGATAGATACATGAGCACTTGAGACATATGTACAGCCTGCCAAATGGCGGTTCAATGTTCTGTATATGTCTATTAAGTCTAGTTCATCATCATATTATTCAAGCTCTCTGTTTCCTTGTTTATCTTTTGTCCAGATATTCTATCCAATGATGAGAGTTGTGTATTAAAGTCTCCAACTATTATTGTAGGGACATGTATTTCTACCTTCATTTATGCCAGTGTTTTCCTCATGTATTATGGGGACACTGGTTAAGAGAAAAATATTTATGATTCTTATTTCTTCCTGGTGGATTTCTCCTTTAATTAATATATAATGTCCTCCCCTTAATAACAGCTTTGCATTTTAAGTCTATTTTATCCAACATAAGTATAATTTTTAAAGCTTCTTTCCTTTTTTTGGTTTCTGCATGTGAGGAATTACTTTTTCCAATTTTTCCCTTGCAACCTATTTGTTTCCTTGTGTCTAAGTTAAGCATCTTGTTGGCAGCATATTGACGGTTCTTGTTTTCTTATCCATATTTGATTGGAGACTTTAATCCATTAGCATTCAATGTTATTACTGTAGTTCTATAATTAGCTTACTGAGGAAACTCCAAACCATCTTCCACAATGGCTGTACCATTATACATTCCCAGAACCAGTGGATAAGTGTTCCCTTTCCTCCACATCCTCTTCAACCCTTGTAGTCCTCTGATTTTAATAGCCACCAGTGTAATGGGTGTAAGATGATATGTCATTGTAGTTTTGATTTGCATTTCCTTAATACCTAGTGATATTGAGCATCTTTTCATGCGCTTTTTAACCATTTGCATTTCTTCTTTTGAGAAGTGTCTATTCAAACCTCTTGTGCGTTTGTTTTAAAAAAGGGGTGCTTGTCTTATTATTTTGGAAGTGTACAATTTCTTTATATATGCTGGATATTAGGCCCCTATCAAATAGATGCTGTAGCAGTTTGGCTGTTTGATATAGTTATGAATTCCAAAAATACATATTGGATTATGCTTATAAACTGGTCTGTTAATCTGGGCATGATTAAGTTATGATTAGGTTATTGATGGGGCCATGTCAGTAGGGCATTGAGCCCTGCCCCTTGGTGGGTGGGGAATCAAATATAAAATGCATGAAAAGGGGCAGAGTTGGAACAGTTTGATGTTCGAGTTTTGATGCTGGAGCCCGGGGAGGTGAGCAGATGGAGGAGCTTGATCATGAGGAAGGAGAGAAGACCCCGGGATAGAGATGTAGACACTCTCTGTGTTTTGGGTTAGGCATTTTCCATCATCATCCTTTTCTTAGTTGTCCTGGGTGAGTCCAATGAACTAGAATATAGGTATTGAATGCAGATCTGATGAAATTCAGAGTTCAACAGGCATATGAGCAGAATGTAGATTTAAGTCTCTGGGACATATATTTAACAGGTATAGTGAGCAATATGAAGAGGAAGTCTGGAAAAAAAACAATTTACAATAATGACCAAAAGAATCTAATATTTAGGAATAATCTGAATGAAGGCTGTATAGGACTTTTGCTCAGAAAATTACAAAACATTGCTAAAATAAATCAAAGGTGGCTGAAATAAATAAAAAGACATTCCATGTTTGTAGAATGGAACACTAAATATCGTTAAGATGTCATTTATACCCAAGTTGATTAACAGATTCAATGCAATCCCAATGAAAACTCCAAAAGCATTTCTTGAAGAAATGGAAAAGCTAATTTTCAAATATATTGGGAAGAATTAGCGGCCCTGAATAGCCAGAAACATCTACGTAAAGAGGAATGTAGTTAGAAGACTTTCACTTCCTGACATTAAATCATATTACCTAGCTGCAGCACAAAGACAGCATGGCACTGGTACAAACATACACAGACAATTGGAATCAAATTGAGAGTTCAGAAAGATAACCTCACATTTTTTCTGAAGATATATGTATAGCCTGCCATTTAGGGGTACAATATTCTATATATGCCTATTAGGTCTAGTTTATTTATCATATTATTCAAGCTCTGTTTTCTTATTTTTCCTCTGTCCAGATGTTCTATCCAATGATGAGAATGATGTATTGAAGTCTCCAAGTATTATTGTAGAGATATCTATTTCTATCTTCACTTATGCCAGTGTTTTCCTCATGTATTTTGGGACAGAGTGGTTAGGAGAATATATATTTAAAATTTTTATTTCTTCCTGGTTGATCTCTCCTTTTATTAATATATAATATCCTTCCCTTTCACTAACAACAGCTTTGTTTTTTAAATATATTTTCTCCAGCACAAATATAGCTTTTACAGCTTTTTTTTCTTTTGTTTTCTGCATGTAAAGAATACATTCTTCCAATCCTTTACTTTCAATCTATTTGTTTACTTGTGTCTAATATGACCAAGCATATAGATGGCTCATATTTTCTTATCCATTTTTTATTGGAGAGTTTAAGCCATTAACATTCTATGTTATTGCTGTAAAGTCAGTAATGACTTTACCCATTTTGACTTTTGAATTCTATAGTAACAAAATTTTCAACAGTTTGTGCACATTTAGTTACTTTTACTGACAATCTCCATTTCTAGACTCTCATCCAAGCCTCTCCTTCCTGTCTTTTCTTTTAGAATGCAGCAATCCCTTTAGTATTTCTTGCAATGCTGGTATATGAATGATAAACTTTCTCAAGTTCTGTTTGGCTGTGAATATTCTGAACTAGCACTCATTTTTGAAAGAAACTTTTAACAGTTATAAGATTCTTGAACTGGAAATTTAATACTTTCAGTATGTTAAATATATCATACCACTGCCTTTTTGCCTCCATAGTTTATGATATATGAGAAATCTGAACTTAATCTTACTGGACATCCCTTACATGTGATGAATTACTTTCTTCTTTCTGCTTTCATAACTTTCTGTTTATCTTTGCTATTTGATATTCTGATAAATATGAGTCTTGAAGTAGGTCAATTCAGTTTGGTGTATGTTGTGCTTCTTGGACATATCTGTATATGTCCTTCCAAAGACATTCTTACCATTATATAAAGTATTCCTTTTGCCACTTTCCCCTTCTCTTCTCCATCTGGGTCACCCATTCCATGTATGTTTTCATGCCACTTGCAGTTATTCAGCTCCCTGAGATGCTTTTCAATTGTTCCATTATTTTCTTTATCTGATTTTTTGGTTCACTTTCAGAAGCCCTGTCTTCATGATGACTGATCCTTCCTTCTGTCTCTTCAAATCTGCTAATATATGATTTCAGTGTATTTTTAATTTCATTAATTGTGACTTTCATTCCCATAAGATTTGTTATTTTTCTTTGTATATTTTCTAATTTATTTTTGTATTTACCCAGTGTCTTATTAATAACTTTTATCTCAATAACCATCTCATTGAATTTATTATAGAGATTTGTTTGAACACCTGTGATTAGTTGATTCAACTCTTGTATGTCATCTGGAGGTTTAGATACTATAACTTTCTGTTCTTATGATGTAGTTGCCTGTGCAACTGATTTTCTTGATGTATTTATTCTTTATTTAGTCTAGTTCTGTCTTGTTAATTGGCAGAGTAGGAGCTGAGGGTGCAGCTGGTACTCTAAGCTTTGCATGCTGATGCTGCCCATATTGCAGCAGGAACAGATGAAGTTCTGCCCACTTTCTCCCCTTCCAGGAGTGGGGAAAATGCTGCATCCATGGGCAGTAATCCAAGCCATGTCAGATGAAACTGTCTGTTGTTGCTCAGAGAGACTGAATAAGCACTGCCTTTCCTCTGCTGCTAGGAGTGGGGATGGAGCTTCATTTGTGTACTGCAATCTAATCTGTGCAAGCCAAAATGACCTCATTGCCTGAAGAGGCTGATGCAGCTCCATCCACCTTTCTTCCTTGTCAGGGTCAGGGATGCTGCCACAGGTATGGGTAGTAGTCTAAGCAGCACAGCCAAAACTGACTGCTGCTACTTGAAGTGTCTCATGAAGGACCATCCACTCATCTCCCCTACTGTGGGCAGTGATGGAGCAATAGGGATGTGCAGGCATTTAATCCATTTAGGCCAAAAATGACAGCAGTTGGCTGGAGAGACTGATGAAGCATCAGCCCCACTTCCTCCTCTGCCAAGGTGGTGATGGAGGAACAGGTGTGGGTAATAGTCCAAGCAATTTGGGCAGAAACTGACCACAGTTGCCCAGAGATACTTATGCATCTCCATTCACCTTCTTCCCTCAGTCTGGGTCCCAAGGTGAAGATGATTTTAACAGACCTGACAAATAACATAAGATGGACATGTCACAATAGGAATAATAAACCTTGTTGTCTTACATTTCTGTGATTTGAGGGGTTGTTGGTTATTACATCATATTTTAGCCCATCTAAAAAAGACCAAGGTGGAATACTGCCAAATGCTTTAGAGAAGAGTGGAAATATGTGCTTTCATACATTGGTGGTGAAATTTTAATTGAGAAAGAATTATTGTAAAGGGATATACCCATTAAAGTTCCATGACAGCAGGACTGTGTTTGGCAACTCTCCTAGCCCAACACCTACAAAAGTACATTGGTGACACAGGTATTCAATCAGTTTTTGTCAAATGAACAAGTAGTTGACAAGTCCAATCAAATTAAAAAATAAATAAATTTACTCTGTGGATCAGCACTTTAACTCCATTAAATCAGTCCATAAAGGATGTTTTATTAGTACTGTTCATAGTATAAAAAATGGAAATAAAGTGAATGCCTATTAAAAGAATAATGTTCAATCTACACAAGTAAATTTATTCTGTTTGTACAGCCATTAAATACACACATATGCACACACATTAGAGACTTCTTGGTGGACCAGATTTCAATGACTCTTTTGAATAATTAAGAAAATAAATATAATGTTTATAATGCCAGTCATGTTCACACAGCCAGATAGACTGAGAAAAACCTCAAACAATTGTGATGAAGTTATTAGGATAGAGGTAGCCCATGGTGATTGTCATAAGCATAGTATAAGGTAAAAAAAGGGTAAACCATGCTGTTTGCGGTTAAAATCTCCATGGACTCCCATCAAGCATCTGGTAGTGAGTCTGGGGCTTCTGTTAGTCACAAAGACAGCAATTGGGAAAATCTAGAAACAAACAGAGAAGAGAAAAGACAAGTGGAACCCATTGGTATCAATTTGTGTCTGTTACAGCAGGGCAAACTTCTGAGCGAAAGACCATTGATTCAATACACCTTCCAAGCCTTGTACGAATTACTATTTTGGTCACTTAAAATTTAATATAAACAAGGTAGCTGTGGTCACCATGAAGAAGTATCACTCATATCTCGTTCTCAGGAGAACATATTTAACACAAAGCCCCATCTCAGAATCTATCACTGCCCTGTTAGGAAGCCTTGCTTCACAAGGTTTGTTTAAATTCAATGACTGAATGTGGCAAAGACATTATTGTAGACCTATTCCACAAACAAATACTTTTGAGACCCTGTAATCTTCCAACATGTCAGTTTGACTCTGGAATCTCCATCCTCCTGGCAGAAAAATTCCAATATGTCACTGCAGTCTGGGACATTGCCTATTCTCTTTACCTTTTTCATTAACTTGGGTCAGACCTGCATCATAGTCTGGTGACCCTCTGCCCTCAGGTGCATCCCTCCCATTTTTACCTTATAAGCATTTACCCATATAACTCTCATGCATGTTAGTGATGGTTAAGGTATGTGTCAGTTCAGCCAGGTAATGGTGTCTATTTGTTTGGTCATATAAGTGCAGGGCTATTTGTAATATATGAACATTTCATGAATTTAATCATCCATGAATTGATTGCATAGATGGCTGGTTATATCTACAGGCAACTGAGGAGATTGGCATAAGCAATGAGTGATGACTCATCCAATCAGTTAAAGGCATTAAATGGAAAAGTGATTCCAGCATTCAAGGAGAGAATCCCTATCTCTACTTCAGATTGCCAGAGTTCCCTGGGAAATTTAATGAAGACCTTCTTCTGAATCCTTGGCTTGCACCCTGCCCTAAAGAATTTCAACTTGTGATTCCCCATTGTCACAGGAAACAATTTTATAAATCTCATACTATTTACAAATATCTCCTGTCAGTTCTGTTTCCATAGAAAACCCTGACTAATACAGTTTGGTACTGGGAGCGGTTCTTGAAGGACAGAATCTTTAATAGGGAATTCTGAATTGGTTCTGGAATGTCTGCAATTGGCTCTCTACTCTGATTAGATTCAAGAGCACTAACGTCTCTCTTTCCAATAATCAAGAAGTCAATGACAGTCCATGGCATGAGTTGACAATAGACATATTCAAAATGTCACCACTGGATATGATTACTTCTAGAAGCAAGGATCTGGGAGAGAGTGTTTTTAACAACATATTAGTCTTTTGTGGAGCTAACAGGTATAGTGATGTTGGCTGACTCTTCCTAAAAATGCTGGATACACTTACAAAAGAAAAGGATGAGCTTGAAGGCTTCAAATTTGCAAATTAAGCACCACAAGAATGAGGTGTGCTCTGAAATAAAATATTCTTTCATGCACCCACAGACTTGAGATCTCTGAAAACCAGATTCACAATCTCATTGTCCTAGAAGCAGAGTTACAATAGAAACTAATTTCTCACCCTTGCTGGGCATCTGTTGTTAAAGTGAGGACATTGATTGGTAAGGAGTGGAATTCTGAGGGTTGGGATGGAGACACACAAGTTGATGAAGATGGCACTAGGGACATTGAAATCCTAAATTTTGCTGGGATTTTACCAGATTAACCTGTAGTGGTTTTCCATGGGGAGACGACCCAATGTCAAGCTTGCAACACGCAACCTCCACCCTGTCCCAAGGTGTCAAGACGACTTCTCTTCCCTGAGAATGGTAATATTCAAACTCAAGTTGCACTGCCCAATCCCCAGGATGCCCCCGAGGAGTCCCAAGTTCCTCCCTGCCCTGAGGAATCCAACACTCAATCTCTGTCTTGGCCTGAGGAGTCTTCCATCCAACATATGAAGATATAAATCCTGTCTTACCAGATGAAACTGCAAGGGAATGCCCTGTGGTAATTGGCTTGGAAAACACTTCTAATTCTTCTCCTAACTCAACCCCATCAATTCTCTTCTCGTTCAGACATATGTTTTGATTAAAGTCACAATAAGACCCCAAAGGTGAAGTTCAAAGTATGGCACATGCAGAAATATGCTATAAACTAAAATTACTGCTGGTGTTTTCCAATTTATGGAGAGAAAAATCAGGGGAATATGTGTGGGGATGGATAATAAAGTTATGGGTTAATAGTGGAAGGAATATAAAGTTGGATAAAGGCTGAATTTATTGATATGTGCTGACTAAGCAGAGATTCTGTATTCAGTGTTGTAGCATGAGGGGTTACAAAAGACTTTAACAGTTTGTTTGACTGAAACATGGATGCAAAGATAGCCTACAAAGCCTGAGGTCAACATCCTAGATTTACCTTGGCCTAATTTAGATGAGGTGATCCAAAGGCTTAGAGAGATTGGAATTCTAGAAAGAATTTAGCATCTAAGACATGCCCACACACCCCATGGATGTTCAAAGGACACATATTTCACCTAGACTATGACAAATAAATTTGTGAATCTAACTCCATAATCCCTGAAGCTCTCTGTGGTTGCACTTCTTTGTAGGTCAGATATCACTGTGGGAACTGTTGTAACAGAACTAGGATCCTTAAACACTTTTGGGATGATCTGATCCCAGGCTGACAGAAGCAAAGAAACAGCACTTAATCACCAAAGAAAATGTGGACATGGCAACCACAAGGAAAGGCAGATTCAAAGCAGCAATAAAAACAGTTTGAGTCATGGGAGCCAGGCAATCAACCACTGAATCCCAACCTGAGTGGGAGCAGATGTGGCTCAAGGGTTGAGCACCTGCTTCCAACATGGGAGGTCCCAGGTTTGTTTCCCAGGGCTTCCTAAAAACAAACAAACAAACAACAAGCCAAAAGCAAACAAATGGAAAAAAACAAAAACAAAAAAACAACTCAGATGAGCCAATGTAGCTCAGTGGTTGAGCACTGGCTTCCCAAATATGAGGTCTTTGTTTCAATCCCTAGCCCCAGGACCTCAATAAAAAAATTAGTTTGAGTCACATAGACCTATGGTGTTGGCTTATAGATCATGGGATTCCTAGCAGTAAAATAGATGGTTGGTCTACAAAATTCCTACTTGATCTGTATAAGCTGAAGAATTCTAGGCCAAGTGAACAAAACCTTATTTTGAATCATCAAAACAGAGAGTCATGGCACCTTAATCAATTCCCAGATTTCAGACACTTTACAGTCCCAGAGCCCTTTGAATGAGGGGAAGGCCAAGTCCCCTTGGGGAAGGATCCTGTTACACTGCCAAAAATTGATACTCTTAATCTTCCTCCCAGCTTTCCTCAAAGATATCTACAGACTTTTAACAGAACAACCAAGCATTGGGGAAAGAGAAATAATCAGGCACTTCAGAGATTATTGGACTCTGGCTCAGAAGTGACATTATGTACAAGAGATCCAAAACATCACTGTGTTTCACCATTCAGAGTAGGGGCTTATAGAGGTTAGATGCTCGAAGGAGTTTTAGATCAGGTACATCTCACAGTGTGTAGAGTGTGTCCCTGTCTCATTCTCTGTTTTTTCCCCAGTTACAGAAGGGATAATTGGAATAGACATACTCAACAACTGGCAGAACCCCCACATTGGTTCCCTGACTTGTGTAGTGAGGGTTGTTATGGTAGGAAGGCCAGGTGGAAGTCACTAGACCTGACCCTACCTAGCAAAATAGTATATCAAAAACAATACCAGATTCCTGGAGGGATTGCAGAAATCAGTGCCACAGTCAAGGATTTGAAGGATGCAGGGAAGGTGATTCCCACCACATCTCCATTCAACTAACTTGTTTGACCTATGCAGAAAATAGATGGATCTTGGAGAATGACACTGGATTATCATAAATTTTACCAGGTGGTGATTTCAATCACACTGTCCCAGGTATGGTATCACTGCTTGAGAAAATCAAAACATCTCCTGGTATATGGTATGCAGCTCTTTAGCTGGTAAATTCTTTTTTCTCAATTGTCATTAGTAAGGACCTCCAGAATCAGTTTGCTTTCAGCTGGCAAGGCCTGGAGTATTCCTTCATTGTCCTACCTAAACGGTATACCAACTTTTCAGCCCTATGTCATTATATTGTCCACAGAGAACATGATCAACTCTCCTTCCCACAAGGCATCACATTGTTCCATTATATTGATGACATCATGCTGATTGGACCTACTAAAAAAGGAGTAGAAATGGCTCTAGACTTATTGGTAAGGCATTTGTTTGTGAGAGGATGGGAGATAAATCCAACAAGTACAGGGACCTTCCACTTTGGTGAAATTTCTATGTATCCAGAGGTTTAAGGAATGTTGAGATATCCTTTGAAAAGTGAAGGATAAGTTGTATCTGGGTCTTCTTATGACCCAAAAAAAAGCACAACACTTGACCTCTTCAAGTTTTGGTGATAACATAGTCCTCATTTAAGTGTGCTGCTCAGGCCCATTTAATGAGTGACCAGAAAAGCTGCAGGTTTTGAATGAGGACCAGAACAAGAGGAGGCTCTGTGACAGGTCCAGGCTGCTGTGCAAGCTGCACTGCCTCTTGGGTCATATGATCCAGCAGATCCAGTGGTCCTGGAAGGGTCAGTGGCAAATAGAAATGCCATCTGGAGATTCTGGCAGGCCCATATAGGAAAATCACAATGCAGACCCTCGGGATTTTGGAGCAAAGCCCTGCCATCCTCTGCAGATAGGTACTCTCCTTTTGAGAAACAGCATTTGGCCTGCTCCCTGGCCTTAGTCTATACTTAACACTTAACCAGGGACCACAAAGTTACCATGAAACGCGAGTTGCCTATCAAAGGGGCCTGAATGTAAGAGTGGATAAGCAAGAATTCTTATGCAGATTGTATGACCAGATAAACATTTTCTCAGGAGATTAGATTTAACACACATGCAAGGAATCCAGGTTAAACTCACTGTTAAATGGTCCTCAAAAGTCTGGGAAAAAGCTCAGTGAAATGGAAATGACCAAGTTTTCTTTGAAGGTGATAGAAGGAAGAGAAGTATTGCTAATGGAAATAGTCAATGGGTATATTATTTAAAATCAGAGTCTCACAAAATTAATATATTGTATTGGAAGACCCATAGTTCACCAAGGTCATTTTGGAAGTATTGGTGACAGAGACCCCAGAATCACCAATAAGTTCAGTGTTCATCTGCAGATGTGGCCACCTTATGGTCAACTCCCCTGTCCTATAATTAGTAATTGGAATGTATATGTTTGGCCATTCAAGAAACTCACAAATTGGATCCTTGGTCTATTGCTAAGAGCTCTCATAATGAAGAAGGCCAAGTAGAAACATCTGGAATTTTTTGTCTAGGCAAAGATAAATAATCAAAGGTAACATTACACCTGGGGGTGGAGATTATTGGCATTAAAAAAAAAGCCTTATAAATGCAGGGCTTGCTCTCACTATCATATCTCTATTTTTCCAGTCAAGCTCTTACAGAAATTGAATGGGTCCTGGAGAAACGTTGAAGAACTTTGTGTACTTAACAAAGTAGTAGGCTTATCACAGCTGCTTCAACAGATTTGGTGTGGTGATAAGAAACTATGTACTCTCAAAATAACATGTTCTCAAAGATAGTCCATTCCTGTGGGTAAGAATCTTTTGATGAGGTATGTCATTCAGTATGGTTCTTAATCCTCTTATTGGAGTCCTCTTTAAATAGGATGAATACACATAGAAAAAGCCATGAGAGCAGGAATCTTAACTAAATTAAACCAAGAAGAGAAGGGAGAGATCAGGAGACCAGGAGACACCCTTGCATGTATACAAGGGTGATTCAACACAAGAAAATCAATTAGTGTAATAAGCCACATAGATAAATTGAAGAAGAAAAAATGCATGATCCCGTGGATTAATGCAGAAAAAGCATTTCACAAAATATAACAAGATTTATTTTTTGGACCAGGGGGAAAGGAAGAATTAAACAGTTTATTTGCAAATTATATGGTTGCGTATGCAGAAAAATCACTATTAGAACTAATAAGTGAATTTATTATATTGTTGAGTAAAAGGTCAATATAAAAAATAAATTATGTTTTCTGTATAAACAATAAAACTTTGGAAAATGAAACTGGAAAGCACAATTTTTCAGGTAGAAAAAAACAAAATGCTTAGGTAGAAATCCAAAGTATGATGTGCCATTGATAAAAACACCCTTATTGAGCTTTCTCATATTGAGCTTTCTCAATATGGCAAAGTATATATTGAAAACCTACAGCTAGCTTGTACAAAATGGGGAAAGAATGAAAGCTTTCCTGCTGAGATCAGGAAAATGACAAGGATGCCCACTGTAACCACTGTTT
>JAQZBX010005792.1:28703-55318 GCA_029593785.1 Cabassous unicinctus
CAAAATGCTTAGGTAGAAATCCAAAGTATGATGTGCCATTGATAAAAACACCCTTATTGAGCTTTCTCATATTGAGCTTTCTCAATATGGCAAAGTATATATTGAAAACCTACAGCTAGCTTGTACAAAATGGGGAAAGAATGAAAGCTTTCCTGCTGAGATCAGGAAAATGACAAGGATGCCCACTGTAACCACTGTTATTCAATATTGTGCTAGAAGTTCTAGCTAGTGCACTTAGTCTAGACAAAGAAATAAAAGTACCTAAATAGGAAAGGGAGAAATAAAAGTTTCATAATTTACTTATGATGAGATTCTATATCTAGAAAATCCTAAAAAATCCACAATGTAGCAACTAGAATTAATAATTTGTCAAAGTAACAGGATACAAGATTAATATGCAAAAATTAATAGTGTTTCTATACACTACTGATGTGCAATCTGAGGAGAAAATCAGAAACAAAATTCCATTTATAATAGGGTCTAAAATAATCAAATATTTAGGAATAAACTTAACCAAGGACACAAATGATCTGTACTCAGAAAACTACAAAACATTGCTAAAAGAAACTTGGAAGACTTAAATAAATGGAAAGATATTAAGTGTTCATGGATTGGAAAACTACATATTATTTAGATGTCAATTCTCCCCAAATTGATTTACAAATTCAATGCAATCCCAGTAAAAATCCCAATGTCTTTTTTTGCAGAAATAAAAAAGCATTTAATGAAATTTATTTGGAAGCATAAGGAGCTCTGAACAGTAAGAAACTTCTTTAAAAAGAAGAAAGAATGTGAAGGACTTTCACTTCCTGACTTTAAAAAATATTACTTGGCTAAAGTGTTAAAAACAGCATGGTACTAGCAAAAAGATAGGCAGATTAACCAACGGAAAAGAATTGAGAACTCAGAAATACATTCTCATATCTACAGTCAAGTGATTCTTGACAAGGTTGGTAAGCCCACCAAGCTCTGCCTGAACAGTCCATTCAACAAACAGTGCTTGGAGAACTGAATAGCCATATCCAAAGTACTAAAGAGGATTCCTATTTCACACCTTATACCAAAATTAACTCAAAATGGATCAAGGACCTAAATATAAAAGAAATAACCTTGACAAACTGGACTGTTCTCCCTTATTAGGTACTGCCTATGTTCTCTAGAGACTCCTACCCCTCAATTTGAGAACATAGCAGTACTCCCTAGAATGAGAATCCAACACCTTTCCATTCATTGCGTGGGTCTCCACACACTGATACAATACACTATTACAGGATGAACACTTATATACTCCTTGGAAGTCTCCCCAGGCACACCTTGTCCTGCATGCCCCCCACATCCAACAACCTAAATTAGTAACCCTCCCCTGTAGCATTTGCCAAAAGAACATTCCCAATGTTGTAGTTTCAATCACATACCTGCAAATCCTGAGTTCATTTGCTCTCTCCCTCAACCCTCCCCCAGTTCCATGGACCATGCAATCCCCCCACCTTACCCACCTCACGGGTCAGCTCTGCCCAACTGAATAGCATCACCTCACCACTGTCATGCCCATCCACTGCATCACTACACCCTTCCACATTATCATAGATTTTGTCCCTATGGGCATTGGCTCATAACCCTCTACTCCTTGTCTCTTGTAAACCTATTATCCAGACTCTAGCTCTGTGAATCTGCTCAATTTGATTAACTTATACCAATGAGGTCATGTAATATTTGTCCTTCAGTGCCTATATTATAACTCATCAGATTATATAGTACTATAGGTATCACTGGTAAGTAAAGATGTGTAAAATCTTAGATAAGACCCAAAACAGAGTCAAAGTTCAGATGAATAGGATCAGGCCTTACTCCACATCTTTTATATAAGAAAACTACTCACCATTTGACAAATGGCCTCTCTGCCAGGCACCACTGAATTTCACTTTAGAAAAAAAAAAGTTGAGCAGGATAAGTGATATGGGTGAAGTCAGCTTGTCCTTGTCCTTGGCCATCCCAGTGCTTGTGCAATGGGACTATGAATGGAGTAAGTATGGATGGAATAAAGCAGGCTTTGCATGTGACCAATTTTCTGGGTTCCTTTACACCAACATTGATCTATTGCTGATTATTTAGATAATAATGATCAATAAGGAACAATGCTAAGTCCCCACACTCCATCACTTGGATTTTGTTTCCAAACCCTCAAAGTGAGGTTCTGCTGTATTAGGACATAGGATATATGGGCATAAGATAGTATGCAACTTTGGAAGATATCACTCCTATGGAGAAGTCTTTGATCAATAAGGAGAGGAACTGATGAGTAAATGTCATTTCTACTTCCCTTCAGTTTGCTAATTCATAAAGACATTTTGTATGATTCTTAGGAGCACCACCAAAATAAAAGCCCAACTGCACACAACAAATTCTTGACAGAAAACCATTATATTGTTTCATTGTTCCACTTCTATCATTCTTTCCATTCCATCACTCCTGCTTCATGGGAACCCAAAACATGACTTCTTTAACCTCATCTTCCACCTCTCCTCCTCCTCCTCCTTCTCTCTCTCTCTCTCTCTGTCTTCCCCCCTCCCTTCCTCTCTCGCTCTCTCCCTCTCCCCCTCTCTCTCTCTATCTCCCTTCAAACTACAACCCTACAAACTCACAGTTAATTCATCTGTTCTTCTATTACCCTAAATTTTTTCAAACTTATTGTATCCATTCATATGCTATTCTTTATCTTGAAAAATTTTTTCCTTGACCTTGACCTGCTTTCTCCTTATCATTCTGGTTTCAGTTTTTTAAAAAAAACCTTCCTCAGAGATGTTTTCCTAATCCATATTAAACCTGAAAGCATGTATATATTATTAAGAATCATATTGTAATTCACATGTATTTTGTAAGATTTTTATCACAAATGTCTAGCCAAGATCCTGACACATAAAATGCATATGATATATATATTCAATAAATAAATTTGATAAACATGTGCGGTAAATTTTTTGAAGTAACAAGAGCTGAAGAGATACATTTTTCTTAGTTCTCATTGTTTTATTTCATGTTTACAGTTAAGACTGTCAGGATGTGCTAAAAATTATTTATTTTGTAGAGACACATACAATATTTTATTTGAGTCATAATTATATAAGTAGTTTTGAAATTTGTTGTATAGCATGGATACAACAAAGTGTTACTGAGATGGTGTCAAAATGCAAACAAAAATTTTTTTTTAAATTCATGATAAAGTAGAATAACTGAGGAGTCAAGAACAATGGGAAAATATTTTTAAATATTTTCTTTCTTATGAATTTTTAAAATTGATTGAAACGAAATCTGGTGGCAGGCAGGTTATAAAAAGATTTGTGGTGATTTATGTAATTACTCTCTCATTGTACCTTGGTCCCATAGACAAGATCCCTTTAGCAGCCCCTTCCATGCCATGCTTAAAAGTATGTATATTATTCTGCTACTTTACTACTCTGCTGGTGTCAATGGCTCTGTTATTGAATCTCTTGTAACTACCAAAAATTTTTGTGCACTGCCTCCGCATTCATCTTACTGTGGACAAGACACTTGCTTCAACTGTGACTTTTTGCTTAGTTAATAGTCATCACTACAGCCAGGGGCAAAATCTCCCCAAGAGCACAAGCCCACATATGTGACCACCACCCACACCACAAACATTCCTCATCCAAAACCCACAGCTGGCTCCAAAAGATAAGCTAAACATCCCCACCACTCTCAAAGCACAAGCCTTTTCCTTTTCCATGCCGGTTTGCTTTAAACTAAACAAATCCTTGATTCCCATGGGAAAACTACTAATCTACCCCAGTGGACCACAATAAAGACACGAACACAGATCCCACATGCTCTGTTTTTGTGATCCCTACCTGCTGCTTTAGCCACTAAGCTAATTTTGCTTCCCTTTGACCCCTCATGGCACCCCCCTCTCTGGGACCTGTGACTAACAAACTATCTTTTTTATACATTATGACCTTAGATACCAATTGTGTGACACCTGACTTCTACCTGTACCCAAATTAAAAATTGAACTTAACTAATTCAAAAGAAGCTCCATGTGACAAGAACAGATTACACAACCATTTGTGGAAGAGATTAGTTAAGGATTCATAGAACCCTTTTTCTTCTCTACTGAGCCCAGATAGACAATATTTTCTAGCCTCCATTTTATTAAATTTTAGCAATGGAACTAGATTCTGGTCAATGGGATGTTGGTTAATTGATGTTCACTACAGACATACTTGGCCTAAAATAACCTCTTACACAGTCTTTCATTGTCTTCTGCCCTCTGCTAACTTAACATCAATGTCAAGTTGATCTTGGAAACTACATGTTGAAGATAATACAGAGTCTCAATGACTGCAAGGAGGAGAGCTATGCACCCAATTCTATCTCTATGGAAAGGACTTTTACAGGCAACAGATAAGCTTCCATTGTGTTAAAACACTGGATTTAGGATTTATTTGTTACATCAGTTAGCATTATTTTTTTTTATTAATTTTTAATTTTTTAAAAAGATACTTAGATTACACAAATGCCACACAAAAAAATATAGGGATTCCCATAAGCCCCACCTCCAACACCTCCCACAACATCCCACATAAACATCCTTCTTTAGTGTTGCACATTAACCACAATTGATAAACACATCCTGGGGCCCTGCCATCAAGCATGGACCATAGTTCACATTGTAGACCACACTCTCTCCCACTCAGTTCTGCATGATATATGGTGATATAAAATGGTCTATATCTGTCACTACAATGTCCCCCAGGACAACTCCCAAGTCCCCCAAAAATCTTTGTACTACAACTGCTTTTCCCTTTCCCGGCCCCCAGAGCCTCCATTGGCCACTGGCTCCACATAAATGTTGTAATTTCTTCCATTGCTTGAATCACAATATGTCCATAGTACAATACCACTAAGTCCACTCTAGTCCATATCTCTTTTCTCCATCCTGAGGAGTCTGGGATGGTGATGTCCACTCCACCTCCAATTGAGAGGGGGGTTATATCCCATGGGGAAGATGGATGGGATGATCCCACTCACAGGTGCAGACCCTCTCCATTCCCTGGGTTGGCCACCATCCATCATCATCTCCCCACCAGCTGTCCTGGGTCAGTCCAACAAGCTGTAAAGTAGGAGCTACTGCTCCACCAAGGTTCCAGGCCCAGCGGCACATGGACAGCCCAGACTCAAGTCTCTGGATATAAACCTAAAAATTCCAGCACCAGGCACAGGTTTGAACAGAAGGGACAGATGAGCCATGTGTAGGGAAGACATAGTTGAGTCCAACTCTGCTACCCTCAGGAGCACAAACTCCAAAGTAGGGCCCACTGGCAAGGTACCAAACTCTGGAGCTATCTGCCCTGACATAGGACCTGGGTTTCTCCAGAGCCCTCAGGAGCCCCACGATTTGGGGTGTTATACACCTTGGAATTCCATGAGATCCTACTGAGATGTGTGTAAGCATTACCTCTGGGATGACCTCCCGGCTCACCTTGAAGTCTCTTAGCCATATAAACTCACTTGTCTTCACCCTTTCCCCACTTTATTCAAGGTCTTTTTCCAATCACATTGCCAGTCAGCACTTGGTAGCAATCTCTTGGTGCCAGGGAAGCTCATCCCCAGGAATCATTTCCCATGCTGGGAGGAAGGAAATGCATTCACATCCTGAGTTCAGCTTAGTGAGAGTCCACATCTGAGCAACAAGGAGGCTCTTAGGAGGCAACTCCTAGGTACCCCATAAAAATAAGCCAAGTTTCAACTTCAGGAGCAAAGACTCACACAGCTAGTCATCAATATCAAGGGCCTATCAGTGCATCGTCCTCCCTTGCCAATCATTGCCCCTGCACTCGGGGGACTCTTATTGCTCCCTTAGAGAATGTGGCAGAGCTCTCCAGGATAGGAAATCAGCATTCTTTCATTTACCGAGTGACTCTCCACCCACCACGACAATGCCCAGTGAACTCTTGAGCATCTTCATATACCTTATATTTATGCTCAGTTGAACTTCCTCCCATGCATCCCCCATCCCTGACACCCCACAACAATGATCCTCCCCTACCCCAGTTGCAACTGTTCTGTGATCCAAAGCCTCCTCAAAGATGACGCCATTACAATAGCTGAATACAATTAATAGGAAAATGAAATAATAATGATAAGTTTAAATGTAAGAGATAAAATACATAAAAATTTAAAAAGAAACTAAAAATAAAATAAAATTAAAAGATTGGGATATTAAAAAAATGAAAAATATAAAAAAATAATTCTTCTGACCTTTTGCCTTTCATCACTGCGATATATGGTGTCCAGTCTATACCATGGCACCTTCCGCCCCTCATTCCCCAGTGTCTCACTATCCTTCATTTTGCCCTCAAAGAAGCCATAGGTCACAGCAAAGCCACACAGAATACAGGAAACTCTCACATACCCAACATCCTCCCCCATTCTTCCCCCTCACATTAATACCTTTTTATATGTGGATAGTAGCACTGCTACAACTGATATACAAATAGTGAAACACAGCCACCAAAAATTGTCAGTGTTTCACACCATGGTCCACACTTAGACCACACATTCCTACAAACCTTGGTGATATTCAACATGTCCTTTGTCCATCACTGTATGGTAATGAAGAACATTTCTCCTGCAAGACTTTGCAGGACAGATTCCTGCTGCAAGTAGTTTTCAGAATGGCCTCCAGGAGCACCTTGATGAAGAAACGTGGTCCGGACCTAATTAACCTCTTACAGGACATCTACGCCTCAGAGGTCAGTCAGTCCACCAAGGTAAGTAACACCACTACTGTATGCAGTAGTCCCACCACTACTGTATGCAGTCATCCCTAATATGATTAGTTTGTGGCAAAAAGACTTTGTCTTTAAAGGTAGCATGAGAAATACATTAATCTCTGGACAGAGGATCCAATTAAAAGCATTATAGCAATTGCTTAAAGTTCCTGAATGTAAAGCTAAAGAAAAGCAACTTTTAGATATATTATACATGGTGCATACATATTGCTTATGTTTCCCCAATGAGGGAACCTTAGATTTAGAATTATGGGAACAAGTAGGACAAAATTTAAAATGTAAGTTTGAACAAGGTGAAAAAAATACCTTTTAGTACTATTACAACTTGGAGCCTTGTTTGTGCAGCATTAGCTCCGCTACATATTCCATCAGCAAAAACAGAAACAGATGTGGCTACTCCATCTGTGCTGCCAGCACGTATCCCCACCCCCCCATTATCACCACCACTGCCACCTATTCCAGTGGCTGGGGCATGCCTAGATACCTCAGAGGAGCTGCCTCCTTCTCCTTTGCTACTATCAAAAAAGAAGCCTCTGAATCCTATCTAGATTTTGTGAATAAATTACAAAATGCAATTACCCATCAAATTGACAACTCAGAAGCAGTGAACACATTGCTTCTCCAATTAGCCTATGAAAATGCTAAGATCTGTTGTCAAAGAGCCATGATTAATATTTGTACTATTGCTCAAAAAACTGGAGAATTTATCAAAGCCTGTCGAAATGTAGGCACAGAAACCTTTAAAGTCCAGGCTCTCGCAGCCATGTTTAAATCCACCCAAGCTTGTTTATTCTTTTTTTAAATTCAATTTTATTAATCTATACTTGCAAGCAATTATAAAATGAAATATAAGAAGCAGTTACAAATCACCAAAATATAAGATATACAATTGTTTTTTCTGAATGAAGAATAGTTTTAAATGAAGATGAGTAAAGCTCTACACTGATAATTAAACAGTTACTTAAAAAATTTATGGAAGATCTAGATACATGTGATATGTACCACACACATGGATTCAAAGCCTAAGTAAACTTGCTTAAACGTGGAAATGATAGCCATTTGAAAAAGAAATGCCCCCAAAATCAGCCCAGAGTTAAACTCCCACTTCTAACTGTCCTTGATGTAATAAAGGAAAGCATTGGGCAAACCAATGCCATTCCAAATTTGATAAAAATGGCATTCCTCTAATGGGAAATGGGAAAAGGGTTGCCAGCTTCAGCACCCCCAAAAACTCCAGGAACAACTCCCATTACCCAGTCCCCAACAAAAACAACAATCAAGCATTTTATAACCAGACAACAGAAGAATCCCAAACTGCTGAATAAGACCCTTGTCAGTATAATTATGCTTGTAAGAAAACATTCTGCCAAAGAGTTAACTAAGATAAGAAAAACATTCTGGGCAGCAACTATGAAAACCTCCTAGTAACTTACATGATGATAAGGCTGTGAGCTGATGGGGGCTAATAGAATTAAACTGCTGGAAGAGTAGCAAAACTTGGCAACACAGTTTACAGAGAAATTCTCAAAAGCAGTAAAATCAAAGATGTATGTTTCTATTGATGTGTTGTAACTCATTTTGTATTTGTCTGTTTGTTCAGTGTCAGTGTATATTCTGATACCTCCAGATGGTAATATTAAGTTGATAAATGAAAATTTTTAAAAGAGCTCTGCTAAAATTTGATAAGTTTGTTTAAGAAAATGTGTTTTGTGAAGGTGAAATGTCTATAGTCTATGTGATTATGGAAAATGATGTTTGTGGAAGCATAGTTTAAATTGAAATATTTAAATGGCTAATTCCAAGAGTCATTGTTTAACAGAAACTGAATTAATAATAATAACAAGAAGTAACCTCATAACAGGAAAACCAACCAGCAACCAGCTTCCCCTGCCAACCTGCCTCTAAAAGACTGTTTCTAGTGTTGCAAGCTACTAGATATTTGAAATAAAATGAAGAAAAGTTATATTTTCATATAACCAAATTGAATATTATTTTGACAATTTTGTTTAGTGTTGATGGTAATTGTATGTTGTAAGAGGTTTGTTTGGAAACAGTTTCCAAAATTATTTTGGTAACTTATGTATGTAAGGTGTATAGAATGTGTTTTTATTATTAAGGAAAAAGGCAGCAATTTTGTCCTAAGATAAAAAAGACTAGTAATTAAGAAAGAGCAAAATGTGTGACAAAAGCTGGGTGAACACACAAAGTGCAGAAGGTGTACAGAAAAAGAATTTTTGTCATCAAAGTTAAATAAAATTTGATGGGTCTATCTATAAAGCTTTAAAAAGCTTTAGTGTCAAATAGTATAATAATACAAAGTTAAAATTTTATTCTTTCTCAAAGTTTCTTAAGTCATTATTCTGTTTTAGTAAAAGTTTACAAAAAGTTTTTCTCCTGAATAATCAGTATACAAAAAGAAAAGTCTGTTTTATCAAAATAACTTCTTGTACAATAAACTTATCATTTCCTTAAAGAAACTAATCTTATCACTTAAAAGAACATAATGTTCAAACCTGCTTTCTCAAAGTCAAATCCTGAAAAGTAGCCTTTTATTTCAAATTACTGCAAAAGATTTGTTCTTTCACCTTGAAAGAAAGTAAAGCAATAAAGTAGTTGAGTTTATTTGATATGCTATAGTCTAAATAGAAAGTATTTGAAATTGTTCTAAAATTAAAAGGAGATTCTTTAACCCTCTGTTAATTAAAGTTGTACAAATAAAAACTTCATATGAATACTTAAAAGGTGTATAAGATTCCTGGATATATAACAATGTTTCAGCATAATATTAAACAAAAATATAATATTGTTAATCATGGTTTTAACTATTTAGAAAAAATTAATATATGTCACAAAAACAGCCTTTTATTGTAAATTAAAGTAACATCACTGCAGTATACAGCAGTCCCAAATACTACTAGTTTGTTGCAAAAAAAATTAATATCCAGTTATGTCACTATCACTCTGTTTTGAAACTTGCCAAAGCTTTCTTTAGTATCTCCTTAAGAAAGTCAAGCCAGCCCACATTCCACTTCCTGTAAAAAAGCCAACAATAAACTAACTTTAAATTCAGCACCGTGAGTCACAGCCCCTGTTCCAATTATAAAGCTAACAGCAGAACCAAAGCAAGTATTAAAATTACAAGTTAATGTGCTGCCCCACAGCCCAAATAGGAAATAATAATTTGTTATTGCCTATGCCTAAAACTATACAAAATAAAGAAAATAAAGTCATTTTAATCATGCTACTAGCCTATATAACCTCACTGGTTAGGAATTTTAAATGCATAGGAAATAAAAGTTTATTCATTGGATGTCTGCTAGTTAAAAGTCTTATTATTGTTTGTTGTTATATAATCTATTGTAGTTATGAATTATGTATAAAATACTTAAGTACTAATCAAAACTTTAATACAATAAATTGCATACTTAAGTAATTTAATAACTTGTGTTACCCATAAATATATATTATTAATTTTATATGTAAATCTCTTGTTTTGAGTTTGAACAATCCTGAAACTGAATGTATTAGGAAAAAAATTAGTGCGTATTGTTCAAACCTAAAATTAAAACATCATGCAGAAAACTTTGTTAATCAAAAAACCAATGTCTTGCTAGTCAGCAATTTTCATATTTCAAGGAAAATAATGAAAACTAAAACTGCGGGGGCACTGATGTGGCTCAAGTTGTTGAGTGTCCATCTCCCATATAGAGGGACCCCTGTTCGATCCCTGGGACCTCCTGGAAAAAAAAAAAAGAAAATAGAAAGTAAAACCGTGGGCACATTAGGTATGTTTTGTAACAAATAAAAAACAAATAAGAACAGATAAAGTGCATTCCAGAGAGTGTTGTGTTCATCCGTTGGAAAGCTGGCCACTTTCTCATGGACTGATGCATCAACCTCGGAATGTACAGCCCAAGGAGTGTTGTGTTTGTTCCTGAGGAGGCTGGCCACTTCCTCAGGATTTAACACAGTGCTCACAAATTGGCATCTATAGTATCAAGTTCATTAATCACTGTCACAGTAAAAAATTACTTGTGCTCTGCACAAGTGTTTCCAATCAGACCTCTAGTATTGACTGGTTATTCAATACTTCCCAGCTGAAAATTAGATGTTTGTGGGTTTGTATATAAAACTGCTCTATTTATCTGTCATTCTGTAACTCTGTTCAATATTAATTTAATATTTCAATTAATTATATTATTCTTGTTTTTCACTCGAATAGGCAGTATAGACTTAATAAACTAGATGTGCATATTAACATTTATCTTGTAGCGAGAAGCAAGCCAAGTACATCAATGTGTCTCCTGGTTTAATAAACATGTAAATGTATGTATCCATATCATAAGAGATTAAGATATAGCAGTTAAACACCTGTTTATACATAATCCTTCACTTACTTTGTATTCTTTTAATTATTAACAAAAGTTCACTAACTAGATATCAATGGAAAGTCTTGCCACAAGGAATGCTCAATAGCCCCACCATGTGTCAATATTATGTCTTTCAGGCTTTATGCCCTACTCATTCTGCCTTCCCACAAGCATGTATTTATCACTACATGAGTGATATCCTTATTGCAGCCACCTTAAAAACACTTTTAATACAACTCTATAAACATTTCCAAAATTCTCTTACTCAATCTAGTTTCCAAATAACCCCTAATAAAATCCAATTAACTCAGCCTTAAAAATATTTAGGATACATCATGTCATCTAAGACAATAAAACAAAAAAGAGGATGTATGGATACCTCACCTAGAAATACAATAGCCCTAGCACTATATAATTTAAATTTTTAAAATTGTGATAAAAACAGCTTTTCAGCAGCTGAGAAACATTTCTCCCCTCATCAGGAGAGTCATAAAATACAAGCTAAAATTCTGTACAAACTAATGTTAGGAGATAGATCTTGGAAGGGACCCTGTGACTTTATAATGTGGGGGTGAGGAAGTGCATGTGTTCTTACTCCAACAGACCAATGGTGGCTGCCAGCAAAAAATGTGAAGCTATACCATGACCTGGAAGGATCACCCTTTTATCCCAATAACACAAATGGAGAAGATGACAATGGAGGAACAAAGGAACTCCCAGACACAACCATGCCATAACACTATCAAAGTTTAATTCTCAACCTGCTAATCTCACCTTTATTAAAGCCATCTCAAATAAATCTTCTTCATTCTTTTCTCTCAATTGCAACCCTCCTCATGTCAACCATCATTGCAAGATCTTTTATTGGAAACCTGACTCTCTTAATGTCGTTTGACATCCCTGTCGAACCCTCCATCCAATTATACTTCTTTATTTTATAATCTCATTATTTTCAACCTGGGTCCTCAAGGACACTTATTTGGCAAAATTCATACTATTAATTTCTTCAACCACTCTAATCATAGCACCTTATGAGCTGATGGAAGTCTTTCTAGCCCTATCCTTCATAAATATATTACCAAACCATCAAAATCTCTCTTCAGTCCATGGCATTTTCAAACCTGGTAATTTGGATTGCCTTTTTTTTAACCATATCGTCTTGCAGGGAGATTATACACATAATAATTATATTTTCTGCTTAAAGTTGTCCTGTAACCTCATAGTCTCTGTTATGATTTGTACCTATCATCCTTTTATGTTACTTCTAACTCCTTTACCAATGTCAGCTTTGCTTATAATATCTTCAATCTTACTCTTCATCCAGGAGATTATTTTTCCTGCTGCATGAAAATATAACCAAACTCAATATTGCTTCCATATTCCTGCTTAAAACACAAGCACAAGCACAGATCCCAGTGAACTTATCTTGCCTTGGGGAAGGCTCTTCAGTAATAGGTCAATTTAACAAGGCCCTTTCTCTTATTAGACTTAAAAGATTCATTGGTACACTTATTACTTTCATTATTTCAGCCATTATCATAGCTGCCACTGCCATCACTGCAGCAGTCACCCTCACAGAATCAGTCCAAACTGCTTGTGTTGTTAATCAAGTTATGACCAATATCACTGATGAACTTTTACCACAAACTCATATCGATAATAATATTCTTACTAGATTTGCTCCATTAGAAGCATCTATTCTTTGGATAGGTGAAAAGCAGCAAGCTGTACTTACCAGACAAAATTTGCATTGTGATTGGAATCAAATTTCTGTCACTCCATTCCCTTTGAACAGTTCCCAGCTTTCCTGGGAGCAAGTGAAAACCCACTTACAAGGGGCTTTTTCCTCCCATCTACAGGGAGAAGTGTTTATTCTTCAGCAAGGTCTGGAACATCAACTATCTCAAATACAACTTCTTGTTCAACAAAACGTGTTTCAAACACTCAATGATAATCTACAATGGTTAAAGTCATCTAACTATTTTCATGGCTTAAACATAAGAATCTGGGTAATATCTCTTGTAGGAATAATCATGTTTCTTGCTTTATTGTTAATCTTTAGGTTAATTCATCAAGTCCTTTCTTGAGCTTATCACGCTGAACAATAATTCATTGCCTTAGGTGCTGTCTCATCTCTCTCTTTCACATCCAAAGATCAAGAACTAGAACACAACAAGGGAGAAGACTTAGGAGCCCTTTGGTTAAAACACCTTTAAATTTGTTTTTTATAAAAATATTAAGCTAGCTGTTTCATTTTAGTAAACACGCTGCTCAGCTCTGCTAGCTAACAAAAATGTATTTGTTTCATGCATGTAACAAATCATTTTTCCTAGAGTAAGCTTTTAAGACTTATGTCTCCCAGCTTTACCTCTAAGTCTCCTTTCTTTCCTTCTCACTTGCCTTTTCTAGTTTTACTATATTCTGGGGGTATCCTGCACACATCCCATCCTTGGGATTGCTTGTGTCTCCTTAAGGTATTTAAGCATTCTAGGTGCCGGTAAACCTGGGTTTTCTGAAACTTATAACTTGAGCAGGGGCCCCACCAGGAAACATAAGAATCCCAATGCAGGTACTCAGTGTGGAGGCCATGAAAACTTTGGCAGTCTCACATCACTCTTTATGGCCCCTGAGGATGGCTGGTTAGTCAGAGGTGGGTAAGATTCCTCAGGGAAGGAACAACCTAAGACAGGTACAGTCAAAGGGGGATGATCAGGAAAAAAATTTGAGGACCTACAGAGGTAGGACTGTAACCCTCACTCCTCCCAAGGGAGGTCAACTGCCCCATGGCTACTTTGTTTCCCTTGCATAACCCAGTTTGGTACCCAGATACCAGACAGTGACATAGCCTTACTACTACCAATTATCAAATTAAAAACAAATATTTATAAAGGGTGTGTCATGATACATTTCCCCTTTCCTTTTCTTCTTTCTTAAACAAAAAGGGGGAGATGTGGGAATGCTTTAGTTAAAATATCTTTGAAAGAGTTTAAAACCTGCTTTGCTGCACATGCAAAGTATTGCTCCATGAGAAAAAGCTGCTGTTATCAGTTCCTGCTGAAAACAATAAGAAGTTTTTTATTTTACAATGTTACCTAGTTAGAGCTTTCTGCCTCTCCATTATCTCCTGCACAATCCAAAACTTTCTGAGCCTTTACATGTACAGCCTGTCCTTGGGCTCACCTCCTGATATAGCTGACTGTGTATATATTGAAGGAGATCCATTAAACAGGGCCTCTCCCAAATACTAAGCTTCAGATTGTTTTCATTTCATTCTCATGGCAAATAAAATGTAAAACATAATGTAAACCATTGACCATGGTTAGTAGCTATTTTTCAATATTTGTACATCTTTTTAACAAATTTGCCATCCATATGTAAAAGGTTACGAATAGGGAAAGGGTGAAAGGGGAGGATTTGGGGTATATGCAAGTCCTCTTTATTCTGTGTGTAATGTTACTGTCACCTAAAACTTTTTGGAAGACAAAATTTTTCAAAAAATAAGACACTAGGGAAGAAATGGTAGAAAATGCCACTGTACACACAGGACAACAGATATATTACAGTGATGAAAGACAAAATGTCAAAAAAATGTTTTTCATTTTTTAATACATTTTTACATATTTTAGTTTATTTTTCTATATTTTTATGTATTTTATTTCTCATATTTAAACTATCACTATTATTTCATTTACATATTAATCAAATTTGGCAATATTCTTGGCTACATTTTTGAAAAAGTTTTGGATCACAGAAGGGTTACAACTATTACAGATGGGGATCAATGGTGTAGGGTGTCAGTTACAGGGTATACATGGGAAGATACATAGGGATGTACGGGGGATAGATGGGAAGAAGTTCACCTAGATATACATATAAGGTATATAAATATGTTCAAATGTTCATGGGTAGAGATTCAATTGTTCATGGGTAGTGCCACAGTGGGTAGAGATTCACACAGCAACCAAAATATTTTTGAATCCTCATCCTGGGGAGCTCTGTCACATCCTCTAATGGAACAACAATGATCCATCAAGTACAGGGGCAATGACTAGTGAAGAAGGATGGTCCATTGATGGGCCCTTGATATTGATGACTATGCTCACGAGCCTTTGGCTCTTGAATTTGCACCTTAGCCTAGTGTTGTGGGTGCCTAAGAGTTTCCTCCTGGGAAGATCCTTTTTGCTCAAATGTGTCTTTCTATAAGCCAAACTCAGCATATAAATAATTACCTTACCCCCAGCAATGGACATGAGTCCTGGTAATAAGCTTCCCTGGCACTAAGGGATGACTACCAAGCACCCGCTGGTGATACAATTGGAAAAAGACCTTGAATAAAAGGGGAAATGGTAAAGACAAATGAGTTTATGTGGCTAAGAGACTTCACACTGAGTTGGACAGTCTTCAGAGAGATAACACTTAGGTATTCCATAGATGGCCAAAGTAGGTACTACCCAAAACAGTGGGGCTCCTGAGGGCTCCAGAGACACCCAAGTTCTCTGATCATGGGAGATAGTGTTGGAGGCTGTTGTTTTGCTTATGGGCACTACTTTGGAGATTGTACTTCTGAATGTCACAGAGTTGGACTCAGATGTGGCTTCTCTACACATACCCCTTTGGTCCCTTTTATTTGACCCTATCGTTGGTGCTGGAATTCATAGGTGTACATCCAAGAGACTTGTATCTCTGAGTTTTCCATGTGCCAGCTGGGCCCTGAGCCTCAGCAGAATTGCAACACATACTTTCCAGTTCATTGGAGTCACCCTGGGCAAATAACAAGGAAGTGAGAATGGACAAACACCACACGAAGGAACCAAGAGAGTCTACAACTGCAAGCAAGAGAGTTCAATCCATGAGCCATATGGGATCAAAGTCCCTTCACAATTAGAGGTGGAGTGGACATCACCATCCCAGAATCCTCAGGATTGGGGAATGAAATATGGATTATATTAGACTTACTGCTATTGTGCTATAGATTTCTGGTTCTAGCAATGGAAGAAATTAAATCATTCATGTTGAGACAGTTGTCAATGGAGGTGCTGAAGTCAGGGAGTGGGAAAAAGAAGTGCAATATGTGGGCATGTTCAGGATTTTGAAATGACATGCATGAAATTGCAATGAGAGATACAGGCCATTATATATCATGCCATAGTCAACAGAATTGAGTGGAAGAGTGTGTAAACTACAGTGTAAACAATAATCATTGCTTAGCGGCAATGCTTCAAAATGTGTTCATCAATTGCAATGAATATATCATGATAATGAAAGACCGTGCAGGTTTAGTTAGGTCAGTAGTTTATTAAGAAAATGAGAGAAGATCATAGAAATGAGAAAAAATAACAGGTTACAGGTCCCCAAGTGTATTTGTGGGCTGCTCCAGGCAGAGAGAGAGATTTAGCTTGTGTGCATAATTTTTAAACCATTAATTATTGTTCCCCTTGCTAATGTTTGGGGGAGTGGTCCCAGCTGTTTGCTGTTTTGATAAATTACCACATCAAGTCAAATCCCCCTGGAGGCCCATTGATAAGACCCCTTGAGAATATCTAGAGCTACTCCTTGACCCCAGATGAAATTCCATTCCAAATGGAGGATTCTTGCAGGGTTTTTCCAGCAGCCTTTTTGTGGTGTCTCTCCCTCAGGGAGTTTCCAGGTGGGGTTCCATAGCTACGTGTTTCATGGCCATGTTTTTCTCCCAGGTATTAGATTCATCTTCCCATTCCCTAAATGAGCCTGCCCCAACTCCCCCCTGAGAGGGTTTACACCCTTATTCTTAAGGGGGTGCTGAAGGATGATGGCCATTCTTCTGTAATTAGTTCCTGCTGGTTAGAGCCAGTAGGCCGTACCTGAAAAGGTGTAAAACACTCTTGGTACTTTATCATGTTTGGGGGAAATCTGGCACCATAGACAGAGCTGGATGAAATCCCTGCATGACTAATAAGTCATTGATTCTGGAAGAAATAAACTTAGTTATAATTTTGAAGATACTTGGTCCTACTAAAAGGATACTGAACCATAAGAATAGGAAAGAACAGGTGCCTTCAAAAGTAGCATCCTCCCATAGTTGGTAGGCTTCATCTTGCAGGTATTGAATGCTGTTTAGGACTATTTCAGAGTGATTTACATAGAGACAGCATGTCCCCTTAAGGAACAGACATGTTTCTCCCTGTGCTGCTGTTAGCATGTTAAGTGGCCTGCTATTTTGCAGCACCACAATGGCAAGAAAGTCTGTTTGCTGTCTTAGAACTTCTAAGGCATGGCTAGTTTCTTCTATGCTATTAATTAGCTTCAGGAGAGATGGCAGAAGACCAGCTGGGTTTGATATAAACTGCTAACCCCAGTTCCCACAGTGGTGACTATGTTTAAGACAGTTAATAGGGGGATGAGAAGAGTCATTACCCCTTTAGTTATTCTGTAGTGAGAAAATACAGGAAATGGAAGTAGATAAGATTTCTTAAGGGGTGTCTGGCTTGCCATCCCTGTATCAATAGGCATTTTGGCTAGATTTAGAGGGAACTGGCTTTGACCCAGACAATACTTACTTTTGTATCTTGAAGAGATATTTCAGGCTGTCCAATGTTTGGCACCCATACATCCATTCAGTTGTTTCTGGTGAGCTGATACTTATTTGGGCAGCTGGCTTAACTTGGGATAAGTACACCCTGTTGTGAACTCCTTTAACATGAACAGCTATAGGACTGATTAAAACCAGAGTAAGGTCCCTTCAATTTTGACTCTAATTGAGAGTGAGGCCTATTCTACTGCCAGATTTTGATCGGAGCATGGTTCCCTGATCTTGGGTGAGGAAAGGTTACCCATAGGACACCACAAAAGGGCTAAGCTGAAGTGGGTCCTTATCTACCTCATTTGTTGTTTCCCTACTGGTAGGAAAATGATAAGCCCTGGCAGTATAGCATGTGGGTCTGCCATTCCTCCCCAGGTTATGAGTGGGACAGGTTCTGGAATAAAGGCTAAGAGGGAAAACTGGGTTTGTGCTATGGCTTTTCCCTTGAATCTGGCCTGCTTAAATAGTTTTGGTTAAGACTCAAGGCAGGAGTGGAGAAAGGCCCCCTCAGGAACTAATGTTGGGCCCTCTGACAGTACAAGGGTGTCTGTGTTGAAGGTCTGAATTGAGCCTGATATTTAAATAACCAGCTACCTGTAAGCCATTGATGGACCCTGGCCTCAAGCATGTCTTTCAACTGGTATGGGATGAAGACTAAGAGAGATTGCCCCCAAGTTAATTTGGTGACTTGCTCAATTAAAAGGGCAATTGTTCCCACTGTTCTCAAGCAAGATGGTCATCCCTGTGCTGTGTTATCCAGAGATTTGACGAAATAAGCTAATGATTGGGAAATTTCACACTGTTTCTGGATTAACACTACTAGAGCCACTCCATTCCTCTCTGTCACATTTAGAAAGAAAGGCTTCTTTAAGTTAGGAATTCTTAAGGCTGGAGGGCTAATTAAAGCCTGCTTTAAGGCATGGAAGGCAATTTTTTGGCTTGTTCCCCATTCTAAGGGATGGTTATCAGTCCCTGCCATAGCACTGTACAATGGCTGGGCTCTTTTGCCACATATGGGTATCCACAGTTTACAGTAACCAGCCATTCCTAGGAAAGCCTGCAGTTGTTTTTCTGTTTGAGGTTGGCTAATACTAGTGATTGTTTGAACTCTTTCTGGAGAGGGACCTTTTCCCTGGATTGAGAAGAAACTCTAAATAGGAGACTTTCTGCTGAGATATTTGTGCCTTGGATGCTGATACTCTGTAGCCTTTATAAGCTAGGAAATTGAGTACTGAAATGTTGGCATCAGAAATTTCCTTTGTTGAGCTGCAAATAAGCAGATCATCCACATATTGTAGAAGAGTGCTTGGAGGCAAGTGAAGATCAGGTAGGTCCTGAGCTAAGGCATTCCCAAAAATATGGGGGCTGTCCCAGAATGCTTGTGGCAAAACAGTCCATGTAAGCTTACTCCAGTAAGCTTGACTGTAGGATTAATGTTGGACTCCTGAAATTAAAAGGCAAATAGGAATTGGGAGTCTGGGTGGAGTGGAATGCAGAAAAATGCAACCCTTAAATTAAGAACAGTAAACCATGCTGTGGTTAATAGATCTAAGCTCCAGATTTTCATGATACAGTTATCTCTCCATGGGAGCAGACCATAATGCCAATTGTGTTGGTTTAAGTTCTACTCACAGTACTCTTGTAATTGTTGCTCCATTTTGTATGCCCTTCACACAGTCAGCATGCTGCAGCACAATTAACCTTCAAGAGAAGCTACAAAAGTAGGCTCCAGTATTCCACCATTCTGGTGCATACCACCCTTTGGGACTATGAAACAGTGCCGGTCTGGATGCCATATCTATTGTACATCTGGCCATATCAAGCCATCACTGGTGGATGCAGGAGTCTGAAACTGCAATGTACTATCTATTCACTTCAGGAGCATAACCAAAGATGTAGTGGATACTTTTATTGTTTTAGGGGTCAGTGTCCAACCTAGCCAATAACTCAAGTGGAGAGGGAACATGCAGTGTACTGAATGCCTGGTTTGAATGCACAAGAGTGTTTGGCAATACTGAAATCTATTTCTTTTAAACTTTATTCATTTTTTGAACACTTCCAATACAATGTACAACACATCAAATGAACTTAAATTTTTAAATAATTTGCTCTTTTCGTCTATACCTTACCATGATTACCATGATTACATTAATTAAAAGGTATCTTACCGTATTAACCAGACAAAGGGGTGCTAATGTGAAATACCAAAAATGGGTTGGTCTTTATAAAGTGTATTTATTTGGGGTAGAAGTCCACAGATACCAGGCCATAAAGCATTAAGTTTCTTCTCTCACCAAGTCCATTGCCATGTATTAGAGCAAGACAGCTGCCAACGTTTGCCAGGGTTCAGGCTTCTTGGTTTCATCTCCTCCTGGGACTGCGTTTCTCTCCGGGCTTAGCTCCTGTTTCCTCCACAAGGTCAGCTGTAGATGATCAGATAAACGGCTCACTTCTCTCCTCCTGGGGCCTTCTTTCCAACATCAAAACTGCTTCTCAAAAAAACTGCTTCAACTCTGTTCTTGCCATGCCTTTTATATTTGATTCCCCACCCACCAAGGGGTGGAGCTCAATGCCCTATGGATGTGGCCCAGTCGACCCCTAATCAAACCTAATCATGCCCAGATTAACAGATCAGTTTACAAGCATGATCCAATTATATTTTTCAAATTCATAATTACATTAAATTGGCCAACGGCTACATTCCACCCTCTGAATTCCAAAAATACATTACAATATTCAAGAAACCTTAAATCAGTAACAATTCAACTACAAAATCATATCATAATCGTTTTAAAGAAATACACTTTGTCTTCAGGCAAAATGCCGTCTGCTGTAGACCTCTGAAACTTAGGAAACCATTTAACTGCTTCCAATACACAAATGGAAAGACAAAGGATAAACATTTTCAGTATTATAAGGAGAAATTGGGATGTTAAACATGTGTCATGGATCCTCTACAGTTAAGTAAACCTGCAGGGCATCCTCCATTCGATTTCAAAGTCTGAGAGTCATTCTTAAGATGATGGTTTCTTCTCCTTCTGGCCACCTGGGGACCCGCCCTTTCCACAGGCTTGCTCAATGGCCATTTTCTTGGTTCCACCCTCATCAAGCATCTGGGTGTTGACCAAGCTCCAGACCTCACCGTCCAAGAGTGTTGGGGTGATTGCCACACCTTACCCAATCTTTGGGTTAGCGTCTTAGCCCCCCTAGTACAGTGAAGTGAAGACAACATTCTCCCTAACCTTTCGCATACAGGTTCAACCCTCTCAGAGCAATGGGTTGACCACCTGGCCTTCTCTAACCTTTGGCATACAGGTTCAACCCTCTCAGAGCAATGGGTTGACTACCTGACCTTCTCTAATCCATGGGTGACAGGAACACCCCTCTCAGACCTATGGGGTGCTGACCTTAACTGCCCTAATCTTTGAGGAATGTGCTCCACCCTCCCTGTACACTGGGGCAGCAAAACTCTCCCAGAATATTGGGTGGAGACATCCACACTCTTCAACTGCTGGGGAAAACTCACCATGTCTGCACCATGGGGCAAAAAACCTTCCCAGAACATCTGGTAGGAACATCCACCCTCTTCAACCACAGGAGCAAACTCACCCTCTCTGTACACATGGGTGGGGCTCCTCTCTTGGCCCAAGGAGATGTCTTAATTCCATATCTATGCTTCCAAGGTTTTCTTCTTAACACTGATTCTCCTTCAATCTCTCCTTTCCATGTTCTCTTTTGTCCAAGGTGACAGTGGTTTTGTTCATACAGCTCTCTCAAAAACTTTGTTGGTTTAACATGCACGAAGCAGGGGTCCAAGCCATCAGAGAGTAAAGCTTTCCACAAGTCTTTCTTAGATAACTGCATTTTCAATTCTGATTTACAAGTTCCAAGTTTAGTAAAGTCTTCAAATAGGGCATTTTTATCTGGGAATTTGATTTCCAGAAACTTGGAAGTTCTAGAATTAGTTTCTGTTTTCTTTGTGCCCAAAAGTTCAGTCCTTAATGTATTTCACTCAACTAGTATTTTGCTATAAGCTGCAAGGAGAAGCCAAGCCACATTCTCCGAGTTTACCTTGGAAAGTTCTTCAGCTAAATGCTCTGGATTGCCATTTTCAAGTTCTGTCTTCCATATAACACCAGGAGTTAGTATTGCTAAGTTCTCTTCAACATTAAAACATGGATTGCCTCTCCTCCAGTTTCCAATAATAGTTTCATCATTTACTTCTAAGGCATCATAGAAAGTCTCTTTAGCATCCATATTACTATCAACAGTCTCTTTAAAATGATCTAGGACTTTCCTGTTAAGCATTTCACAATTCCTCCAAAAAATACCCCTTACCCATTTATAAAACCGTTGCAACATTTTGGTAATTACAAAAGCACTTCCCCACTCCTTGGTACCAAATTCTGTATTAGTCAGCCAAAGGGGCGCTAATGAGAAATACCAAAAATGGGTTGGTCTTTATAAAGGGTATTTATTTGGGGTAGAAGTCCACAGATACCAGGTCATAAAGCATTAAGTTTCTTCTCTCACCAAGTCCATTGCCATGTGTTAGAGCAGCTGCCAACGTTTGCCAGGGTTCAGTCTTCTTGGTTTCGTCTCTTCCTGGGGCTGTGTTTCTCTATGGGCTTAGCTCCTGTTTCCTCCACAAGGTCAGCTGTAGATGATCAGGCAAATGACTCACTTCTCTCCTCCTAGGGCCTTCTTTACAACATCAAAACTGCTTCTCAAAAAAACTGCTTCAACTCTGTTCTTGCCATGCCTTTTATATTTGATTCCCAACCCACCAAGGGGTGTGGCTCAATACGCTACTGAAGTGGCCCAGTAGACACCCTAATCATAACTTAATCATGCCTGGATTAACAGATCAGTTTACAAGCATGATCCAATTACATTTTTCAAATTCATAATTACATTAAATTGGCCAATGGCTACGCTTACCTTAGTAGCAATGTAAAAACTACTTTTTTCATTATTTTATGAAATGCTAAGATTCTGAATGGAATCAAGGTTATCTTACTTTATCACCATGTTAACATGTAGATTGAGGTGACCTCTGACTGGATTTCTTTTTATGAAATTACTTTTTGTTGTTAATAACAATTAGTTTCTTATTAATAATTGCTTTCCAGCATTAGCCATTTATATGCCTCAGGTTAAAAGATGCTTTTATATATTCCTTATAATTAACCATAACCACATAGACTGGTTACTTTATCTTAAAATAAGTTTATTAAATTACAATTAATAACCAATGAAATGTATCCATTTAAGAAAGGGCAGACCTACATTTCTTTAACTCAATTTCAGTAAACAGGAACTTATAACTTTCATCATTTTAAAGATTTAATACATATAATTTTGATTTATTTATTCATATGCTGTAAACCCAGGGAGATTACCTCCAAGATAAGTAAATTTGATATTGTGAGTAGTCTTAAAAGTATACTGACAGCCAGACTCTGGAACAATTATAATTGTTTAATTTGTTTTAAAAGATATTTTCATAGATTTCAAGGACTTTTCCTTTACTCATTGAAATTTGTTAATAGGATTATTAACCACCCTTCTTTAAAGGCAGTTAAAAGGTTTACATTAGGGAATTACAGGACAAACTATGATTCTTAATTCTCCACCTAGAAGATAGAGTTGTAATCTGCCACACATCATACTTCCCCCCATAGCTACTGCAAAGAGAAGAAACTGAGAGCTAGGTAGGTCAAAGAGCTTATATTTAATTTTATCATTTGAATTGAGCTATTTTATGAATTTTCATTTGTTGATTTGATATTATCATCCCAATGTATGAAGATAAATACTGAGCAAATATGCAGAAAAAAATAGAGTTGGACACAGGGACACACAATTCACTGTTACTTATCATTTTCCTTCTCTTTACAAAATAAGTTTAACCATAAGATAAAATTTAAATGAATATGAACTATGACCATGCAATTTTGCACAAGAATCCCTGACTCACGTGTTCAAATATGCCCTAAGGAACCCATTCTATATTCTCCTTCTCCTATCCTCCACATCAACTCTTCTACTATTTTGAAAGAGCTTTCCTCATCTCTATTCTCTCTCATCTCAGTCCTTTACACATTAATCCAAGAGAAAAAGTTAGGTGTTCTCCTAGGGTTGTCTTTATCCTCATTCGTACATCCAGTAGAACAACAAACCCTACCAATTAAACCTCTTTTACATATTGCAAATCTATATTTTCCCCCTACCTCCCTCACTAATTCATAACTAAATCCTGGACTCCTTGCTTCCAAGCTCACATTTCACCTTAATTCCCACTGGTACTTTCTACCCTACTTCATAATCTTACACCTATCCAATTTTCCATGATTTCAGCAGTAGAAAATTACTTGCAGTTTACTTCTATAAATGAGACTCTCTTACTCTTCTAAATCCTTGCTCAGAATTTTTCTCCTACATAGGATGTATATGAATCACCAATAATCCATAAAGACTTATCATTTACAACTGGGTGTTAGAAAAACAGGGTAGGTACAAATTCAAAACATATAATTGGAAATATAATAAATAATGGAATCTATGACACCACTTATGGCCACTTTGTGAGCATTCTGTAAAGGTCAGACCATAGGGGACAATGTAGGCTGTGAATTGGGTTGCTTCAAATCTGTAGTGTAGTATTACATCCAGTGACCATGTAGGCTGAAATCCACTGTCCTTTGGGTGATGTGGAGTCAAAATTTCAACTTGACTAATGGCACTCATAGGTAGTCATAACAAGATTGTGTACCTCAAAATAGAAGAAGAAAACTTTAAAGGCCTATTATTTAAAAATAATTGCAAGTTCAAAAATTATATTTCCATAAAATCGTTCATCTGCTCAATCAGGAGAACAATCTAGCTTAATACAGAATCTCCAGTCACATTTGTTGACTATTGCTTCAAGCTCAGTGCTTCCCCTGGAGAAATCTCAGTCTAATTTTTGGCATCACCTGTCATTTTCCCATTCATGGATGCTCCTTCCCTATTTTTGGAGAAAATGGGAACCACTGACTTTTGAAATTGTAAGGGAAATGACTACAAAGTGGAACCATTTTGGAATCAGTTGAAAGAATTTTATACCTATTAACAGTTGGATATGCCTAATGAACTGATGAGAATAATGGCGGATTTCAAAGTGAAGTAAGATAATTGGAAGATAATTATCCCATTGGTAACATGGTTCTGCTCCTTCAGAGGTTTAACTAAATAGTTGATGACCAGGAAGTGACAAGGCTAGTAATAGCAACTTAAATGTTCCTGCTCATGGTCTGTCCCTGTTCAAAACTTAACTGAGCTTACCATTCTTGTGACCACAAAGGCAACTTAATATTGAAGTTGATTGAATTGACCTCTTCCAGGTTTCTATTAGGCTTAAGATAATAGTCCTATCTTGGGGGGAAAGGAAGGATGGCTTCTGAAAGTTTCTGCTTTGAGTGGTGATTGAACAATTGATCATTACTGTATCACAAACATCTATATATTCTAGTGGTCCCAAGTACATAAACAGCCAAAAATGGCAGAAAAATGTCAAGACTAGAGAACAAATCAATGAACACTGAAATTTAAAAAAATCAACTAAATTGTAAGATAACTTATATAGGAGTCATTCTCTTTACCTCAACTCCATGTGGGAGTTTTTATGACCCACTCAAGGCAGCTTGATACACAAGCATCTTCAAATGTAGACCCCTGAAGCCAGATTATTCATCCCACTATATAAAAATATTGTGTGTCTTTACATATCAGCCACAATTTTTGTTCATGATTGATTCAGGAATATATCCTGGGTTTCCTATCCTGGAAATTACCTGGAACAGACAAGTGACACTGCATAGGAGAGCAGAGTGGTGAAGCATAACTGAGCCACAATGATAGAGTGGATCCAGTGTAGAAAGGTGGAACAGAAGAGTGGAGAGGCCTCGAGCTGACCATGGTTGCCTTGGAAGAAAGGGTGTGATTGAGACAAAAATCACAGTCTACCACCCAGGTGGAAGAAGCTAGGGTGAACAACTCTCCTTTTGAAAGAGAAATTGTTGCCCGTAATGGGAAATTCCTGAGAGCTACCATTCATGGCCCAGCAAAATGCATGCTCAGAAAGGCCTGACAAAAATACCACAATGGAACATGGGGTAATATATGGGTTCAGTATAAACTAGAATACATGTTAAAGGTGATTCTAATATAGAGCAAATCCCAGAGGTAACATAGCAAAATATTCAAATGCCCAGAAATGAACAAGATACCACAGGAAACACAAAGAAAAAGGAAGGTGTGGCCCATTAAAAGAAAAAAAAAAAACAATGGGGAAGCACAGACATTGGAAATTGATCAAAGATTGTCAAACAAGTCTCCTAAATAAGGTAATGAACTAAGAAAAATGTTCATATAAATAAGTAAAATTGAGAAGATTAAGCATGAGCAAAAGGAAGAATTTTTAATTCTATTATGAACCAAACATAATTTTAGGGGGTGACAAACACATTAATAGATAAAATATACAACAGGGTTTCAACAGCAGATTTGAAGAGGTAGAAGAAGAAATCTGCAAACTAGGGAGGCAGGACTATTGAAATTACACTGTCTGAAGAGTAGAAAGAGAAAAGAATGAAAAATGGAGCATAGCCTATTTTAAAGATAGAACAACATGATGCATACCAAGATACACATTATGGGAGACCCAGAAGGAGAAGAGAATGGATAAAGGGCAGAAAGAATATTTGAAGAAATAATGTCTCATGGCTAACAATTTCCCCAAATTGGCAAAGGATATGATTATATGTGTATTATTTCAGTTCATTAGGGAAATAGAACCAACAACATATATATATATATATATATATATATATATAT
>JAQZBX010005793.1:0-30342 GCA_029593785.1 Cabassous unicinctus
TTTGAAATGTGCTGAAACAGAATCAAATCAATATTTCTGAATCTCCTTTGAACACAGTTTTAAATATTACTCTCTATTCCTTCTTGGGATAAGTTATTGATTTCAAAAATTTCTCCCAAACCTCCATTCTGAATAATTATGCTCTTGCTTGTCTGCCCAGCCCTGCATATTCACTACCACTGAAAATTACAGCATTCTGATCAATAAGGATACAAAATGAGAGGAACAGAAACAGTGATTTCTGCCTTTCCCAGGCATTTCACATTTTTGTAAACACAAATATTAGTCTTCAATCACTTTCCTTTGGGGGTGATGTTTTCTGAAGCCTTTTCAAAGAGAAACACTGGATAAGTTTTTGTCTGTATTGTTTAATTTTCCTCATATCCAATCCTCAGATATCTTCATGCCTAGTTGCATTTGTTTATATAATTCCCCCCTCCCCCAAATAATGGTGAAAAATAAGAAAACAAGCTTTGCCTGTAGTTAGGAAATGCTATGAAAACCTATTTTAGTTTTTTTGATCTTTAATAAGCACTTAAAATCCATGGGCATTCATACTATTAACTCCGATGGGCTGGGCTTAGTTTTATTTTCTTATTGCTAATGCACCAGGCTGGCCTTAACTGGTTTGGGTGTTAGAAGGCCAAGGATAAAATGAGCCAGATTTTCTCCCAGCTGAATGTAAAACTTAGAGTGCTACAGTAATTCCTAAAGATAATATCAAAGAAATTCAGCCACTACTTCCTGCAGATAGACGTAGATCAGAACACGTAAGAGTTGCGATTCCGCTTCTGTTTGAAATCCTCTAAATTATTAAAAGAACCAAGACACATTTACCTGGCCCAGAATAAGTCCATTAAAAAACGAAATAATCTCCCAGACCTTGAAGAAAGCCAATAAGACCCTGGGTGCTAGAACCGGGCGCACATGACATTTGTGTCTCATCTCCACTGCTTGCTGGTTGCATGATATTTTTTGGCCAAAATGTTTAATTTCTCCAAGACTCTTTCTCTGGACAATATAACATTAATACTTAGTGGTGAAGTTAAGAGAATTAGAGAATATGCTTCTTGTAAAGAGATTAACAAAGTGCATTATGCATATGCATTTAATATATATTTAACTATTATTTTAACTACTATTTTGTAACTATCGTTATTATTAAATAGTCCACAGTAGCAGTCAGTTACTTCAGATCAGGGGTTTTATATGTATAGTAGTGGACCTTACCACAATACCTGATAGAAAACAAACTTTTATAGACTAAATAAACAATGAGGATTAGAAGCAATATAGGGAAAAGAGAGTTTGCAATAAAAGTACAGTATGTCTCCCTTGCCTTCTAAGTTAATAAGTTCTACTTGAATTACCACAAAGATACCTTTAGTTTTTAAGTACTGATTGCCAATTTTAAATTTTCTGCAGCCTAAAGTGTTTCCAATTATATTAAGGTATATGGTTGCTAACTACTAACCTTTTTATGAAACTACCATATCCCTAAGGACCTATCTCCATCCTTTTTTTTAATTCCATGGACTGCATTCAATTAGGTAATAAGATTATAGTCACACTTACTTGTAGAATCCCCAAAGTTTCCTGGCAAAGGCAGTAGCATGCTCCCCATAGGTTGTGGAAGGGCAGAAGAAAGAAAAAGAACAATGCACTAAGCTCCCAGAAATTCAGCTCTTCCAAATTTTTATTTTTATTTTTCCTAAAATGCCTTCTCTCTTGCCGAACTGGCTTTTAATCATACCAGGCTAATTAGTTTACTTTCAGGTAGAAATGGAAGACCTGGCATCTAGAAAACTCAAGTAGTTCAAGAAAGTAACATATATGACATACTGTAGCATTTTCTGCCAGTCCCATTCCAGTTCAGAAGAGGTCACCTGCAGGGGGACTTTTAGAAGTTTCTGATATTTGTCCAGTAATCCTCCAGTACTTTATTTTGCCTAACAAATTTCTGTTTGTGAAACATGTATTAGTGGGAAACAACCTCGATCAATGCTTATTTAGGATGCTTAAGGAAGCCACCTGGCACAATCAGTAACAAAGAGGAAAAATTGGAGGGAAATAAATTTAAATAAGATTTATTAATTATCCTTTGATATTGACTTCTGCCTTTTAATCCTTTAAAGATCTCCTTATAAAAAACAATTAAGTGGTTACACTACAGCCCTCACAATTGTAGACCTTACATGATAAGTAAAAGATTCACTAGTTCTAATGCGATATGAATGGGTACTTGTGGCTTGGCATAAAATTTCTGTGATGGAATCATGTATCATGCAAAATTTCAAAATGAAAGTGAAAATCATGTGTTCTAAAATTCTAGAAGTCTCAAAAAGTGTACCTAGTAAGGGCCCAGACACTAATGGTGAAGAAGTACAAGAAGAATTTCAATAAAATTGTTTTATGAAAGGTCAGTATAAAAAGAACAATATCTCTAAATCACTGTATTATTCTATATGATACATAATTTTATGTATTGTAAGTAATAAAATTAATAAAATCAATATCTTAAATATATATTTTTGTACATTTCAATCCATAAAATATTATAGAAATTGAACAAATTTTCTTAATTAGTATATGAGGGATTGCCTTACATTCAGGTTTATCTTTCATTAGGGCATATAGAGTAATTTATTTTTATTATTATTTGCATTTTTTAACATCTTGCAGAATGACTCTTTTTCTTTACTTTTGGGGTGCATGTGTTCTGAGGTTAAAGAAGACAGTGTGAAATGCCGATGATACAAATTGTGGATTCCTTCTTGTGGACTTTTCCATTCTCTTCCTTGGTAACTGAATTTAATTTCTCCAAGTTGAAGGTCCCATCATGGCCCACTCAGCAGTACTTACAAACACAGGAATAATTGTGTCTGTGTGTTTGCATGTGTCACATGACTTCCTGAGTGGAAGAAGGTTGTAAACAACAAATAACCAATAATTTCTTGCCCACTAAAATTGCAAGGCAAAGAAACTATTGTGAAATGAAATGAATACAGGAATTTCACAAATATCTGAAGGATAAAAATAAAACCCTTTTCTAAACAATGATCCAAGCATTCAGGATTAAAGAGCTATAAAATAGTGCTTAGAGCTATAAAATAGTGCTCACGTTGGTAAAGGGTCAAGAAAGATTTGGATATTTAAATGTAATATCAGCAGAAAATTTTTGCTTATTTGATTTTGGAAACTCTTCTACCACACTACTTCAAAAATCCACAAACCTGAAGCATATTATTTTTGAATAACTAAACAACTGCAAGCATTAAAACATATGTATTGAAATTGAGGCAGTATATAGAACACACTTTGACAAAGCAGATGCTGTTAAAAATGATCCATGCCACTTTAAATAGATTTTATTTTAAATGGCATACACATTTGGGAAGTTATTGCATACTTTGGTGATCACAATGAAGTCTTGGATGTCTTTTCTGATAAAATCTTTGTTTAAAAAAAAAACCAAAACAATTTATTGAAGTATATCATTCATACATGAACATTCATAAACTATAAGTGTTCAGTAAACATCGTGAACTTACAAAACAAAAATGCACAACATCATACAGGACTCCCACACATCACCCCTCTATAAACACCCTGCATTGTTGTGAAACATTTGTTAACAAATCATGAAAGAGCACCGTCAAAGTATTACTACCAACTATAGTCCATATCTTCCTCCTCTATACATTTTTTTAAGGATTTATTTATTTATTTATTTACTTTTATCCATTTTACCCCCCACTCCCCAGTTTTTGCTGTTTTTGTGTCCATTCGCTGGGCGACTCTGTGTCTGTTACCTGCCCTCTCTTCTTATCCTTCTCCTGTCTTCACTGGGATTTGACCCTCAGAACCTCTGATGTGGGAAAGAGGCGTCCTACCGCCTGCGCCACCTTAGTTCCTGGTTTTTCGATGCATCTCATCTTGGCTCTCCCTTGTGTCACTCGCCTGTTATGTCATCATCTTGCTGCATGGCTCACAGGGCCTGATGGCTCACCCGCTGGCAGGGTGATAAAATCTTGATCAAATAATGAACCACATTGCACAATCACGAAAAGGCAAAAGAATAGATACTGCTGTTGTTAGCTAGACCTGGTACTTTAAAGATACAATTGTGAACGTTAACCCTTTACCTGATATAATGTCTCTCTTCTATGGTCTTTAGCCTAAACTTCTGGGGCTAGATAGTTAGGTTATTTGGATGCTGGGTGTATAATAAAAATCTTGGCTGGTCTTTGTCCTCCATTCCTGAGAGACATCTTCTAAATCTTTGGAATTTCCTTTGATAGGTGTGTCCTTTGCTATTCATGATGGGACCCTGAGCACACTTGAATAGTTTATGCTAACAAAATGGCATATAGGGCCAGCCATACCCTTACTTTTAGGGTGGGGAGGGGAGTGACCACACCAGAAAGACCAACCATGTAGTTAGAGCAGGGGTCCATGAGCTTGAATTGAAAAAAATCAACTTATTATCTTTATTTTCTCTAACCTCTAACTGAAATCTAGCATTTCCTTCACTTATGAATGTATGCAATAAATTACAGTAGGATTCATTTCATATGATATTACAGTTGTTTCATATCTCGAAAAATCTCTGATTCAAAATTACAGTGTTGTTAGACCTGACGCTGGTTGAGTGTCATGAAACTATCTGCTGCTGCATTCTGAGAAGGGGTCTGTGGTTTGCACTTGACTGGCAAAGGGGTCCGTGGAACGAAAAAGGTTAAGAACTCCTGAGTTAGAGGTTTAGGGCTTTCAGGCATGTTTTATCAGCCCAACTTTCTAAAAACAGAGGAGAAATGGAGATTGAGTCCAAACATGTGGGCACCAATCATGTCTATGTAATGAAATCCTACATAAACTCTGGACACTGAAAGTTTCATGAATGTCCAGTGAGCCTCCATGATGGAGAAGATACATCACTGTCCTAGAAGGGTGACATGTTGTGACTCCACATGGAGAGGATGTGGAAGCTTATTTTTGTGACCCTCCCAGACCTTGGCCTATGCATCTTTTCTTTTGGCTTCTTCTTCTTCTTTTTTTTAATCCTTGCAATATTATTTGCAATAATACATCTATAGTAATAAATATAGCACTTTCAGTGAGTTCTGTGAGTCATTCTAGCAAATTATTGAACCAAAGAAGTTGGTGGGAACTATTGAATTTGTAGCCAGTTGTTCAGAAGTGCAAGTGGCCCAGGCCCCTGAATTTGCTGTGAGCATTTGAAAGAAAAATGTGCAGAAAAGCAGTCAGAATTAAAATTGTGTTGGACTTGTTCTCAGATATTATTGCAGCCTCAGTCCTAGGCAACTCAATGATTTGCTGGTTATTACCTAAAACAATCCTTAGATTACATTCCTTGTAACTCCTTGTACATTCCTTGTAACTCCTTGTAATTTAAACTTACAGCATGTGCATTTTTTGTCATTTAGGTATGTGATTGAAACCATGGGCAGGCCAAAACTGGTTTATTGGCATGTCCTCTCTTCCTTTAACCTTTTCTTCTGAGCTTGGTTTTTAGGCAGCCAAGCTTAACTGCAGGTCATATAACCTGAGCATACACAGAAACTCGGACTCTTGTACTTCAGACGACCTTTGAGATACCAGGAACAAAGGCCACCTCCTTTGGAACCAAGATTTCGAGGACAAGGAGACATCAAATGCAAATCAAATGTGAGAGGTCCTTCAATAAGGAAGATTTGGCCTAAAATCCACTCTGGCACTTAAGGACAACTTTGTAATTAACCAATTGGACTGTGTCAAGTCAAACCTCCCCACTTCTGTGCCAACCACTCACCTCCCATTTCCATAAAATCTCCCTTAACCCTTGGATTGAAGAGACATAGTTGAGCCTTGCCTCCTGTCTCCTTGCTGGTTGACTTTACAATAACATTCTCTTTTCTCAAAATCCCAGTACCATCGGATTGGCTTCTGCATGAATCAGGCTTCAAGTGTTTGCTTGGTAAAAAAAATTGGTGGCCATGAATGGACCCCTGGTCTCACAACCACTTGCCCAAGGAACTGTATTTTAATACTTAAACAAGATGGGATTTCTTGCACTCCATGGTCTCCAAATAAGAATGTTAACTCCTGTAAAGTTATCTTTGAAGTAATCATCTAGGAACATATATGGATCCTGCCCAAATCAAAAGATGGGAAGAAACGACTCTCAGTATATTTACATCCCTCACAAATACACCTGAGTCATCATGCTAACTAAGCTGTTTATATTGGATATTAAAGTACAAAATTATTTCCATGGAAACCACCTAATGATTATTTAGACAAAACACAAAGCCCATTTTAATTACATTTCTGATATAATGAACTTTTAACTTATTATTCAATTGGTATATGTGTGAAATAAAAAGCATGGCTTTTTCTTTGTTCTTATAAAACTCATTAAATTGCATGATTACATTAATAAGGATTTTTTTTTGTAAAAGTCAGTTTTTAATTTAAAATGAAGTTAACATTTTCAGTATCAACTTTAGAAAGTAAAACTGACTCAATTACAATGCTAAATAAATAAAGAAATTTTTGATAGTTTCCTGGTTTTAGAAATAAAATACATGGTATTATTCACAATAACTTTTGGGAAAAATATTGGTTGACATCTTACATTATGGGGAAAAAGTAAACTTTTTCACTTCTTGCAATTGTTAGCTAAAGAAAAGCATCAACTCAATATGTGATTCCAACATTATCTTTGATCATTCATGCACAATTTGATATGCAGATATTTTGATGTGGGTCATCACATGCATAATAAACACACTGTAAACTAAGGCATAGAATTTTGAAAAGAAATGTGGATAAAGACAATAAACTTGAGAGTTTGACATTTTTTATTGTTTGGAATGGATGGATAATTTTAAATTTATCTATTCTTTTTTTCTTTCCACCCCTTCTATATCTTTTCACTCTGTTGAATCATTCCCATACCCTTATTTGTCTAAAAACACATATTTTCTATCCCTGGCATTTTAAAAACCATGCTTCTGGACAAATCCTGCACTGTTCATCTCGTGGCTAACCTTCAGAAGAGAACAACTGGTTACTTTCTAGTGAGGAAAGCTAGGAAATAAAGTGCATATACACAATACATAGTAGGAATCATAGTGACAAGCGCTAAAGAGACAATTCTGGGCATCAAAGGAGGATAGGAAGAATATGCATGTGTGTATGTGGGAAAGAGTGTTGACATGTTTGACAGCTTTTCCAGGAAAGTCTCAATAAGAAGATGAGTGATATGTGACAGGAGAGAGGAGTGTATCCATGAAGATATCTATAGAAATATCCATCTAGACAGAGAAACTGCAACTGTCCAGATAAACAGCCCTTCTGTCTAGAGACAGGAGAATGCCTGAAATGTTTGAAGATCAGCAAAGAGGCAAGAGTGTAGGGGAGAGATCCAAGATGGTGGGGTAGGGAATGGCTGCTGCACTCTTCCTCTAGAAACTGTGGGAAGGTAGGCAGGCTTCCTGGGCATAAGGGAAGCCTGGGTATGGAAGCCTGGGTGTTGCAGGGGCAGTAGGAGAGGGCAGCTGGAGAGGGAGGGATCCCAGATGGGCAGCTGGGAAAAGGGGAGCTGGCCAGGAGAAAAAGGGAGCTTATCAACTGACCCAGAGAAGAAGGGAGTGTACTAAGTGGTCCAGGGAGAGAGGAAAACTGCCCAGCTGGTCGTGGGGCGGGGCGGGAACCACGCAGTAGTCTCTGGGGGAGACAGGAGCTGCTGAGGAGACATCCCAAAATGGGCCCATGCCCAGCCTGCTGAGGGTAGGCAGAGCCCCAGGCTAGCCACTCAGAAGGCTGAGGGAAATTAGCTGCAGGTAGTTTTGTTTTGGTTTTGTTTTGTTTTGTTTGTTTTTTTCCCCTTTCTTTTTTGTTCCAATTTCTTTTTTTTAAATGTTTTTTTAATCAAAAGTTTTTTTTTTTCTTTATCTGGGTCTGGCAGAAAGGCTGATTGTGGGGTGATTGATTAGAAGGTACAAGCAGTTGGAGAGGAGTAGACTAGTGCTAGTCACTGGTGACCTGAGAGGGAGGCCTGTTCTATTTTATTTTATTTTATTTTATTTTTGTATATTTTATTTTATTTATTTTGCATGTGTGTGTGGGGTGATCAATTGGCCAAAACAAGCAGTCTGCAAGGAGGAGCCTAGCCAGTCCTGGTGTCTGAGAGGGAGACCCAGATTTTTGTTTCCTTTTGTTTTGTTTGTTTCTTCTTTTCCTCTTCCTCACTTTCATTCCTTCTTCTTCTGTTTGTCTTCTTTTCTTTCTTCCCTTTCCACTTCTCTTGTTTTTCATTTTTCTCTTTTTTCTTTTTCTTTTTTCCTCCCTTTTATCTTTTATTATTACTATTTTACCCTCTTCTTTTTTTCATTTTCTTTCTGTCATTTTTTTCTTCTTCTTTTCTTTCTTCCTGCTTTTCCCTGCTTTTTCTTTTTCTTTCTTTCTTCTCTTCCCACTTATCTGGATTTTTATTTTATTTTTATCTTTTTCCTGTTCTCTTTTTTCCATCTTTTAAAATTTTTATTCCTGTTTACTATTTTCCCCTCTTATTATATTTTTTCTGTGTATTTCTTGTTCCTCTTCCTTCCTTCTTTTTTATTTTTTCTTGTCTTTTTCTTTTGTCTCTTCTTCTTTCATTTTTTGTGGATCTAATTTTTTTTTCTGGTGAACATGGACAATTATAAGGATATAGAGTAAGTAGAACCAAGTGATAAAGAGGCTGCTTAACACCTAACCAAGTGTGGAGGGAACCTCAGGAGGTAGAGGGGATGAGATCATAGAGGCCCCAAGAGCAAGATCATGTAGGGCCTTGGGAGTACATTAAAGGCTTTGGCATTTCTTCCACATGAAATAGCAGTCTTTGAGGAATTTTGGAGCAGTAAAGTATAATATATTTTAATGCTTGGTCTCCAAAGTCAGAATAGATTGAAAAAGGCCAAAGAAGGAGACCTGTTAGAAGGAAGTATATCATGTGCCAGATGATTGTGGCTTGGATTAGTGTCATATTAGAAGTGGTGAGAAGAGAACAGATTTTACATATATCTTTGAATATAGAGCTGATAGGATTTGCTATTGAATCTGATGAATCTAAGAGAAAAATAGGAAATAAGTATTGTTCTAAGGTTTTTGCTGAAGAAATGGGAAGAAAGGAGAGGTTATTAACTGAGATGGGGAAGAGTGTGGAAGTAACTGAATTGAGAGTTGGGTTGTGCATGTCAGAAGCTCAGTTTTGAAGATGTTAAGGTTACAATGTCTATTAGAAATCCAAGTGAAGAGGTTGAGTAGGAGATTGAATTTATGAACCTATAGTTGGAGCCCTCAGTAAATAGATGAAATGTATGTGTACCATCTTTCATTGCCCTTTTCAAATTTACTTTGGTAAAGCACTGAAGATCAAGATCAGGGTGTATTAGAGGAAGCATAGCATGATATAAATTTGGGAGTGAAAAGTAGGTACAGCCTGATCTATAGACATAGTTCACTTGTACAACCTCAACCAGTGCTCAAGGATTTGTCTTTATCTCCTATCTTGATGGAAGTTTGCAGTATTTGACATTTGTAGAATAAATGCAACAGCAGATAATTATATATCTTTTTGACATTTCTTCTACAGTTCCAAAAGTTAACACTTATGAGTTTGGGGCTTGGAGAACATCATGACTGGTCTTGATTTTAGTTTAAACCTTCACCCAGAAATGCATGAGTTGTCTTTCTAGTTCATATTCATTTTTGGAAACTTCACCAAAACATTTCCCAGAAGTCTGGACCAAAACTCTGATTAATGCTTTTTGTGGAGTCAATTGTATCTCTTCCCCTTTCACACAAAAAAAATACATTGAAGTTCTAACTCCTAGTACCTGTGTATGTAACGTTATTTGAGAATCATGTCTTTGCAGATGCAAAATTTGATTACGCTAAGTTAAGGATACTGGATTAGGGTTTGCCCTAAATCCGATGACTGGTGCTTACAAGAAAAGAGATATAAAGATACATAAACACACAGAGAAGGGGACCATGTGAAGACAGAGGCAGACACTGGATCTGTGTTGCCACATGCCAAGGAAGGCCAAGGATTGCCAGGAAACACCAAAAACTAGAAAGACAAGGAAGGATTCTTCCCTAGAGTCTTCAGAAAGAGCCCTGCCTTGCCGACATCTTGATTTTGGACTTCTACCCGCCAAAACTATGAAAGAAATAAATTGCTTTTTTTTGAAGGCACCCAGTTAGTGGTGCTATGTTACAGCAGCCCTAGGAAACTAATAAGTGGCCTTGTCCTCTGCACATATATCTTTCTATGGGGTTACTTAGCAGGAACAGGATTAGACTTTCTAATCCTACCCATACTCTGACACCGTTAATTGGAGGCAGTGTGGTTAGTGGGGTAATTTTCAGAAGTACTCTTTGGCTTCTTCTCCCCCCTAATAACCTTTCCTTAAGGCAGGTCAATCTATGAAAGTGACAAAGCAAGATGCATAAGGCAATTCCTTGATTCTTCTTACCTTAGGGATGGTTCCTGCCCACACTTGTCCTACATTTAGCACCAGAAACATCATCATTTTCTCTTCTGATGAAGTTTTCATTTCTTATTAATTGGCACAAGTGCTTTTCATGGGATAAGAAATTGGTTGGGTTAGCATTATTTGGAATAATCATTTCATTCAAATCTACTAGCTGTCAGTTCTGTGAAAATTAAAAGGCTTTTAAATATTATGCAAATAATTACCCTGGGGGGATATTTAGATGCCATACACTGGAAAGATTGGAAAGCAGATGAGGTATAACTTACAGTAGAGAGTGAGGAAGCACAACAAAACAATACATTTTTACTCCCTGGGTTATGTGGCAGGCTTTGCAATCAGACTCTGTCATTTGTTGTGACTGGGCTTCAAGGATTTAAGCTCAGTAGCTCCAAACCTGGTGAGAAATGCTTCAGGAATAACCTTTTTAAGGTGATAGTTTGTTAATTGAGAACACTGGCAGTTTTGAATTTTTCAGCTCTGTATAGATATTTGTCTTCCTGAGCAAAGATAGTTCTGACAATATTCCTCTTTGTGAGTGTAATTATAGAAGCCCCTCAGCATTGAGGAGAGAGTATAAACAGATCTAAATGAGATGCAAATACTGAGTGGTCCCCTGACTCACGCCTGATTCTGCCGCTTAGGGGCTGCAGAACAGTGTAACCAATTCAAAGTCACACTTCACAGGGATTGTCTTCTTTAACCTAAACTACTCTCTTATTTAGAAAATACATTTTCATTACAAATGGCTCCTGTCATTGGAGTTGATTTCCCTTGCAAAAATTCAAAACATCACTTGTTAAATTTAGCAATGTTAGTGGTTTACTATATATGTATAAAAAGGCAAGGGCACAGGAGTTATGGGGTTTTACTCGATTGCATATTTTTCATGAGCTGTTTTATAAAACCTTGTCTGTAGCCTCTGTTTTGGAAGACTCTTTTTTGATGCTTTGGAATCTCCTTTTCCTTATATTTTCTGGCCCATTTGTTCAAAATAATATATTTCATCAACAATTTCTATAGAGTTTTGAGTGTTAGAATCTTCCTTGTTTTCATTGTTGACTTTTCCTTAAGGACTGCTTTAGAATAAAGCAGTATGAAATTAATAGGTCTTTTTTCTTAAACCTTGACATATTCTGTAGCCATCCAGGAAAAGAAAGTGTGTCCTTGGCTGCTTGTTCAAGTAGCTACATTTAGGAGCCTTAGACACTTCTCAAAGAGCTTTTAATTTTGTAACTTAAAGTTCCCCGTTTCGGAAGACTGACCAATTAAGGTATGATGGCATTTTTTTTTTCCAGAAAACAAAGTTATCCCTTGAGTCTAGTACCATTTGAGACAGATATATTGCCCTCCAATTTCTCTATTGTCACAGATATTGTTGGCATGTAGGTATCATTTGACATTTTTTTAATAGCAACTGTATATCAGGTTTAAAAATACATTTTGTTTGCCAATATTAACAATAAATAAGCCCACAAAAGGTATATTATAGTAATATCAGTTTCTTTGTGCATTGTTTAGCAGTTTCATTCAATCCATCATCATAGATTTCCTTTATGATTATTACTTTAGCACTACATTTTTATAAATTATTTTGCAAAAATACTTTCCAGGAATTTTACAACTGCTTCTTAGGCAACAAGGAAAGTGTCTAGCAAATAACTCCAATGAGTTATCAATGTCTGATTTTTAAAAAACATCCATTCTGACAAAACAAACAGAATTGTCAATCTTTTAAAGTGTTTTTGCTGGAGAAAAGTAAGATTATATTTAAACAATGCTTCCATATTTTTGAAACATAAACTTTATAATGGCTTAAAATTTACTGATGCTAATAAAAATCAGTTTTCTCAATCTACTAGACATCATGCATTTTTTTTGAAATTTATAAATCACAGGAAGTCACATATCATGTTGAAATCATGAAATAGAAGAGTGAAATAAAAAAGGTGAATTTGAGCTGGTCTTAGGATAGAAGAGATTGTGAGTATACATTTTCTCAATTTGATACCTTCTCTTTTCCAAAAGAATGATACACATTTAATGAAATCTATGCTTAGTCAAGCATTTAGAAGATAAACATACTTAACATGATATTAGGTTTGTGGATCTTAATAGCTAAAATTATGGAATAAAATTTCCTAGAAGTTTTATAAAATTACTGTTTGGATGCATATATAGTCAACTGCCTACTTGATAATTCCACTTGGGCTTCTGACAAACATCTCAAATATAACATATCCAAATTGAAACTCATGATTTCCCCCATTTCATGGCCCCCAAATCTGAAATATTTCCCAGTAAATAGCAAGTTATTCCTTCTAGTTTCAGGATAAGAACTTTGGAGTTACCCTAGCCTTCTTGTCTTCACTTTCTCACACTATAATCCCAATTCCTCAGCAAATCCGCTTGATTTTACTTTCAAAGTATTTTCAGAATCCAAAGACTTCCTGCTATTAATTTGTCCAAGCCACAATCATTTGCTGCTTGGCTTATTGCAACAGGCTTCTAAATGCTTGTCGTGTAAATGTAGTTGTCATAACAGATTGAGAGCAGATTTAAATAAAAACTAAATTTCGGACTTGAGAGCAGATGCAATACCACCATAGTTTGAAAGCTGAATGCAATTTATTTTCTTGCTTAATCGTAAACTGCCAATGCCACCAATGCACAATAACTGGGTCAATTACTCAACAGAGTAATCCTATTAAAATGGAAGTTAGATCATATTACTGCCTCACTCAAAAATCTACCACTGGCTTCCTATTTCAGAGCAGAAGCAGAGGTCCTTGTTATGACCTACTCCCCCGACCTGCTCTGGCCTGCGCATCACTGCTGATACTCTCATTGATTCTGCTACAGCTGTGCTCACTTCCTTGTACCTCTGGCAGAGGTTGTATTTACTCAATGTCCTTTTTCTTCTGTCTGGAGTACTCTTCCCCATGGCTAGCTGCCTCACATTTTTCAATTTTTACTGAAACGCCGCATCTTCTTAGTGAAATCTTTCCTGACCAATCTAAAGTTTCACTCTGCAGCCCCTGCCGCTCACCAGTATTTCCACACTTGGAATAGACCGATAGAACTTTTCTGCTTTATTTTTTCTCCTAAGCCTTCATCTCGATTTAATGTGCTTTTAAACTTACTTATCTTTTTTGTTATCTGTCTCTCTGCTTAGATTATAAGCTCTATGAATTCAAGAATGTTTCTGGCCCTTTCATTTATTAATTATCCCCAGCAATGAGAACAGTGCTTAGAATGTAATGGGCATTCATAAATATTTGTTGAATAAATGATGAATATCTTTTGGTTATAACTTTTGAAACTTGTATGACAAGTAAAACTGTGTCTTGCTTTCAATATAAAAACATTAGAGGCATGTAGGCTTATTTTGAAATCTATTCAGGAGGTTATGGGTTTTCACTTCCTCTTTAGAGTGCTACATCAGAGCATATATGGGAAATGTGAAAAATCTGATGACACTAGATGAGGCAACCAAGATCATCTTTGCTAAGTATAAGCAGACAGAAGAAAACCATAGTTTGAAAACCATAGTTTTTGGTCTGTTATATCTTTTTGTGTGAGAGGGAAAAAAACTGTGCCTCCTGGAACCTGTGAAGATGACATTTTAAAATGTTTACAGTTGCATTTAATTTTATATTAGTATTTTCTAAAAAGACAAGGAGGCAATAAACTAGATGAGAGAGAATGCACATCTTTTTATTCCTAGGTAGAGACTTTCTTATACTGAGGTACCCAATAAAAGAGTGTGAGACAGAGGCTTATGTGCAAATAGTTCCCTTGGGAATGCAATCCTAGGAAGTGAAATAAGCGACTGGGTAGAGAAATGGAAAACAGAGAGTCAGAACGAGTGAGTAACATTGATGTAGCTGCTGCAGTGAAAAACTGGTTGCTCTTACCCACAGGAAATTTGCGAAAGTCTTATTTTCATAAGGCATATCTCAGGACCTTCAATCCTGGGGGAAAATGGGAAACACATTTATCCATAATTGGATAATTCATCCCCCTTTGGCTAAAGATTGCACCACAGAATGCTAACTGTCCTGTACTTCTGGGTTGCCTGTGATTACTGGGCTCTCACTTGGCAAGTGAGAAGTGTACAGCAATGCCAGGATAAACCTGGCGAACAGATTATCATACCGATGCAAGGAATAAGTGTTGAGGCCAAGATGATTTGAAGTGGTGCATCAGAATCCAGTGGCCTTGGGAATGTAGTTTTATTTCACCCCACACAGGACAGGACTATTTCTTCTTATAGCAGATTATTTCTTGGAGAGCTTTTCGAAACAAATAGGCATTCTTTATTTAAAAAGGAATGATTTTATTCTTATCCCTTGTTTACTTTTAGCAAAACGAAATTTACTGAACTTTTTGTTAAAAAAACTGTACTTTTAAATTGATTAGGTTATAATAACAAAACAAATGATGATGAAAGAAGTCATTCCAAATAAATAAAATCAAAAGGGCATTTACTTTTACTCATATGTGGTATATGTTTTTATAACCATATTTGATTGTGATATGGTAAAAATAATATATTTTATTTGAAAAGATAAGTTAATAAAGACATAAAATCTCAAGTAACACTTACAAAACAAGGGCATATTGTAAAATCCAAATAATTATTTAAAAGATGTTGAATTGAATTAAAGCAAATGTTCAATATTTCATATATATACAAATGCTGAAACATTAGTGAGAGTCTGCATCAAAATTCTTTGCTTAGAAATGTTAGGTGAAAATGGAGCAAAAAACTAACATGTTCCAGTGACACCATAACTCAATATATTCAGGAATTGCCTAATGATATGGAAGGCAAAGATACAGAACACATAAAGCCAGTAAGACATTTTTCATTTCAACTTGAGGAATGCAGAAATATTGCTAGTATGATTTAGTGTGTGTACACTTTGAACATGATAGCAATATGAAGGAAGAATACTTTTTCTTCAGATTCATTGCCTATAAACACAATGACTTCTGAACTGTATAAAACTATAAAGGATTGTGTTGTCAATAAATAAGTTTTGTATAGAAGTAAGTTCGGATGGTGTGACTGTGATAGCACAAGAACATTCTGAGTCATCACTCAAATTAAGGGTCTTCCTCTAGAATGTAAATCAATGCACTGCTTTCTTTACAGAGAAAGTTTTGCAACAAAGTAAAGAAAAAGTCAACTGATCTAAACACTGTACTTAGTTATGTAGTAAAAATTGTGACCTATATGAAGGTTAATGTATTAAATTAGACACTATTTTCTTTGGTGTGTAATAATATGAATACCTATATAATAACTATAATTACATGCTTAAATACGATGGTTATTGACAGGAAATTTTCTGCCAATCATGTTTGAACTATGCAACAGTGTTGCTGCAAAACAAGAAAACTTGTTTGGTCTCAATTCTTAATGTGAGTCAATAGCAGGTGTTTATTTTTCTGATTTATTTTTGGTGTTTTTAAAGATCTTAGAACTTCCAAATAAGGAAGGAATTTTAGTTTCCTGGCTGCTAAAACAAATACCATACAATGTGTTGGCTTAAACAGTGGTAATTTATTGGCTCATAGTCAGGCTAGAAGTCCAAAATCAAGACATCAGCATGGCGATGTTTTCTCTCTGAAGACAGGTTTTTGGAGAATGACAGTGAACATTTTTTATTTTGTCCTTGGCTTTTCCATAACAATACTGTGGAGCAATTCCTCTCTTCTTCTTCTCCTCCTCTTCCTCTTCCTCTTCCTCTTCCTTCTTCTTAGAGATCTTCTGTCAGACGATAATTTTCTCTTCTTAAGTTTCATAATGGGGGAAGCGGGTGTGGCTCAGTGGGTAGAGCCCCCGTTTACCATATGGGAGGCCCGGGTTCGCGTCCCGAGGCCTCCTTGTGAGGGCACGCCAGCCTGAGCGGTGCGGTAGGCTGATGCAGCAACCTCACGGCAGGAAGCGGGTGTGGTGCAATGGATAGAGCACCCGTTTACCATATGAAAGCAGACACAGAGAAGACACGCAGCGAATGGACACAGCAGCACAAGCAGCAAGGGGGGGGATAAATAAATAAAATAAATAAATCTTTAAAAAAAAAAAAAGTTTCATAATGGTCCTTTCTATGTGGCTATCATTTTGTCCAGTTATTAAGAACTTCCTTCTCTTAGCACAACATGCTATCTGTGATGATGTGCATTACTCCTGCATCCCTGCTATACCATCTCTTCCTGATATCAGCACCTTTGTGCACTTTACATACCCCTTTCTTTTCACTTCCCTACTCTTATCTTGAAACATTTTTGGCTACTTTTATATAGTTCTTTAGTTTTATGGAGCAGTGCATCTCAAATATCTCTTTAAAACAATATTTTTTTAAAATTCTTAGTCCATGTGATATTATGGAAAAATATAATAAGGTATTACTAGAAAAATAAAATATCCAAGACATTCAGAACAGAAGACAATATATTTTTATTATTTTATTCAGCAGCAATATAATTACAGTTCAATAAATAAAACAGGAACAGCATAACATAGGATCAAAGAAAATAGTTAAAACACTGTACACATTGCCCACTGAGAATGTATGTTTAGGTGATTAATCTACAGAATCTCTATTATGTTTGTAAATTTGCATGTTCCTAATATTAATTAAACAAAGAGTTAGGAATAAAATAGTGATTTCCTATATCAAATGCTTATTCACACATAAAAATGAACATCTTGTATATTAATATTTAAAATTTCACTGTGACAAATGAGCCTGCCTATTGCTTGTTAATTTATGCAGTCCAGAGTAGATCTGAAATCGGGTTGGTGCCAGATTGTAATTTGGTTTCAGTTCTTCCCATCATTCTTCCATGTTCTCCTTAGACCAACAAATGGCTGGAGCATGTTCTTCCTATGGAGGATCTCAGGAACACAAGAAAACAAGGCAAACTATGTACATTTCAAGCCTCTAATCAGATCCAAACCACCAACATACTAGTTTCCAAAGCAAGTCCCATGCAATGCTGGCTTTAATAAGCATGGAAATATACTTCAATTTCTCTGGAGAGAAGTACTGAAACTTCACATGTAAAAGATGTTGAGGACAGAAGTCACTGAGGACAATGAACCAGCTACCACAGCTACTTTAATTAGTATCCATTTACTTCCTATTAATGCTGATATATGATTATTTCCTAATCCAGCACAAACCGGGGCAAAAGCACAAAACTAAAGTCATATTCATGGCGGCAGGACTTCACATTTTAACTGCCTTTCTTCTGGTGTTCCTGGTGATATTTAATGGGAAGTTTTCACATTGTAGTTCTTGTGCATTCTACATAATGTGAGTATAATATACACAAAGCCACTAGAAGGCACATGAGAGCAGAAAGTAGCTAGAAATCAAGCTGAAGTTAAAAGTGGTGGCTGGGAAATAACCGTGGAGAAATGTGGTTATTCTCCTACAGTCTCTATAAAATAGACTATACTGCCATTGTTAGCTCCAGAAAGAACTAGACTTACCTTCTTTATAAATCTCACAGAAAAAGGAAACACATGACATCACATTATGTCTTAACAGATCATATTATTTCAGTTCATTTAGAAAAACACATAACCACTTCTGTGTCACTATTATCATGAGGTTCAGTCATGCTATTTACATTTTTAGTTACAGTACCTGAGCTTTTAATGCTGCTTCATTTTACTAAGGAAAATCCTGTAAGGAACAAGGCATTAATCCAATTAATAAAAATGTCTATACTAAAGCATGGCATTGCTTATCAACTTATTTCACTATTAACAAAAAAAAAATCACAAAATTGACACAATATTCATTTGCAAATTTCTCTTTAACTTTTTTCTTATTTAAACATTTTAATAAAGATTAGCCATACCAACATATCAGTCAAATAACAGCCAAAACAAATATCAACCAGAACAACTTAGGAAGCAAGATCAGAAATAAGATAATGCACTCTAGGTATTTTTAAACAAATAAATATATAAAATCAATGGAAGCATTTTAGAAACTTTTTTTATAGTAGTGATACCTGGGGGAAGGTTCTTTGGTAGAGCTTTCTGATAATTCTCTGCTGTTTCGCCTCATATTCTGGACACACAGCAGTCTGAACTTTTTTGACTGCTTGCCTTTGGGCATTTGATGTTACTAGATTTTAACAAAGAGTTTTAAATGGAATTGACATGGATTACTCTGGGCAGGAGTATTTTATTGTTGATGTGAGAAACTAGAGAGTTATCTTTCTCTTTGCCCCAGTGATCAATAACATCTGAGATGACTGATATTTCATCTGCCTTAGTCTGCTGAGTGGCTACAATAAACCCAACCTGTGATGGACATGTAGCCTAGGGAGAAACAGATCTTTGCCTTTAACTAACAATTTTTTCTCATTAACAAAAACATATTCATTGTTGAAAAGTTAGGCAATTGTGGTGATTACTTTTTATGTGCCGGCTTGGCTAGGTAATGGTGTCCAGTTGTTTGCTCAAATACTAATCTAGATGTTACCGTGGAGAATTTCTGAAGGTGGAATTAGCATCTAAAACCAGCTGATTTTAAGTAAAGGAGACTACCCTTAGCAATATGAGTCGACCTCACTCAATCATTTGGGGGTCCTAAGAGCAAGAATTGAAGGTCCAGGGAGCTGAAGAATTTCTGCTCAAGACTTCAACATCAACTCTTACTGGAATTTCCAGCCTGCCCCCCTCCCACACATACACACACAGATACACCTCTTGTTTGTTCTGTTTCTCTGGAGAATGCTGACTAATACAACAATGTAGAAAAAAATAAAGAAGAAATTAAAGCAACCACTGTTAACCTGTTTTTATTTTTTATTTTTTTCATATAATAAAACCAAAACACAATTTGAAGAATATACGTGTGTATTATATTTAGCTTTTTTACTTTACTGTGTACTGTATTTAATTGTCTTTAACTATTCTATAAAATAGGTTTTATTACTGCATAATATTCCATTATGTCCATGCACCATTATTTATTTATCCAGTTATGGTTAATGTCTATGTTTTTCCATTCCAGTAATGCTTTTCTTATTTTTGTAATGTTCAACTTCATTGTGAAATTGGGGCAGCATAGAATAGCAGAAAGTGAAGAATCTGAAGCTATAAAAACTGGCTTTATTACTTACCCATTGGATGCTTTTAGCAAGTCACTTAAACTCTCTGAGGTGCGTTTTTTAAATTTTCCACCTTTATTTTGAATCAAAAAAACTTTTCCTACCTTATTCATAAGGATTAAATTTACACTGAAATTTTATAAGTGATAACTCTTTGGAAAATGCAGACTACTATAAAATATAAGGCATAATATATAAAATATAAGGTATTACTCTAAATCAATTGAACCACTGGCTACTAAACAAAGTCCTTATTAATTAAATAGGAAAAAAAAATAACTTTATGGTTGAGAAGACTGCTACGCATTGCCTAAATCAAGTGACCAAAATTAACATCAGCGGTAAGGGGAGAAATCAAAGTCATGTGCCACTTGATAGGCTGCAAAGAGAAGAACAGATTATCACTTCTGTGACATTTCTCTTAAATATGCAAAAACAAAATCTAGTTACTATGAAACAATATACAAATCCGATCTAAGGACAATTTATGAAATAACTGGTGAGTAATATTCAAAAGTATCAAAAGATGAAACTTAAAAAAAAATAGAGAGAGAAAGAGAGTCACAAACAAACAAAACCCACCGAAGAACTCTATAAGATTGGAGGAAATGAAAGAGATCTGCAAAATAAATGGAACATGCCATGCTGAACGGGATTTTCGTTCTGAAAATGATAGTATAGGGGAAACCGGTAAAACTTGAATGGGATTTAAGGATTAGATGCTAGAAATGTATTGATGTTAATTCCCTGATTTTGATGGCACTATTATAATTATATAGGAGAATGTCTTTGCTTGTGGGAAATACACAATAATGCATTTGGGGATAATAAAGCATCATGTTGACAACTTATTTTCAATAAGCTCAGGAAAGTGTCTTGAATAGTTCTTGCAACCTTTCTATAAGTTTGAGAATTGTATCAAAATAAAAAAGATTTTTAAAAGTTTATACCAATAACCAAAATATAATGTACTTGGGAGTAATTGTAAGAAAAAGTGTGGAAGACTTTTATGTGGAGATGATAAAACTTTATTAAAAGATATTAAAAAATAAAATGAAAAGACATATCTACTACATTTCTTAGTTTGTCAGGCCGTTATGGCAAATATGCTATAGGTTGGATTAAACAATAAGCATTTATGTCTCACAATTTTGAGGCTAGAAGAAGTTCAAAATCAAGATAACAGCAAGGCTTGCTTTCTCCCAGAGTCTGTGGCAGTCTGGTGCTGGCTGCTGTCATGGTTTTTATCTATCTCTGTTGTCCATCACAGAGCAAAATCATCTGCTTCTCTGGTTACTGCTGACTTTTGGCTCCTCCTTCTGCCTTTCTCAGACATCTGGCTTCAGGTTTCTTCAATTTATAAGGCCTCCAGTAACATGGATTAAGACCCACCCTCCTTCAGTTGGGCCATATCTTAACTGAAAATAACACCTTCAGGAGGTACTACTTAGAATGGCTTCACACCCAAAGAAATGAAGATTAAGATAAAGAACATGTCTATGTTGAGGTACATAATTAAACCTACCATACCATGTTCATAGACAGGAAGTTGTAAAATGGAAAGATGGTCAAATACCTGAAATTAATTAATTACATAGATTATAAGATAAATAGCAACAGATTTTTCATAGAATTTGCTTCAAAACTTCATATGGAAGTGCAGAGGGTTGAGAATAGTCACAATTCTTTACAAGAAAAATAATAAATCAGAGGATTTTTTTTAAAGATAGCAAAGCTTATTATGCTTCAGTAATTACATTTTTGTTTTACTGTTGCTATTGTTTGTTTTATTTTTGTTTTCCATGATAGAGAAATAGATCAATGGAACAGAATTGAGAGATCAGAAATAGATTTATGCACTATGAAAACATAGTTAAAAACAGATATGACATTGGAGGAGAAAGAATATCTTTTTCAAAATGGTACTATGATACTAGGTTACACAATTGGATTATTTTTTCTCACTGGAAATTTGTAGGGTCCTCCCAATTCTCACCCTGCTCTGGAAATCATGATAATGATGTCCCTTAGTATGAATTATTTTCATTAATTGTGCCAGAAGCTTGCTAAACATTTTGAATATATAAGCTAACACAATTCAATAATTTTATTGAATTAATTCTTTGGTAATTCTTACACTCCATTTTTTTCTGATTTTCTTTTAGGTAGTCCTGTTATTCATATATTGGTCCTTTTGTATGAATCCTCTAATTTTCTATTATCTATCTATTTTCAACCTACTTTTCTTTTATTCTACTTATTGGGAGATTTCCACAACTTTATCTTTCCACCCTTGTATTGAGTTTTTATTTCTTCTACTATATTTTTAATTTTCAAGGACTGTTTTTTTTCCTATGTATTCCTTTTTATAGTATGCTATTCTTTCATGTGTGCAGTGAAATAAATTCTTCTCTCTCAAGAAATTAATTATAGCTCTTTTTTGCACTTTTATTCTCCCTACACTGTCTCCACCTATTCCAAATTCCTTTTAGAAATTTGTTTTGTTTTGTGTATGTCCTGATAGAAAATTTCCTCAAATATCTTTTGATATTTGTCTGTTGCATATAATAGGGAGAAGCTCTAAAAAGTTGATTGGAAGCTCTTTGGGTTGGTGAGATCAGTTTTCTGGTGGATTTCGTTCTAGACTGATCTGATTGCAGGATTTCATTGGAGGAGATACAACTGTCAAGAACCATATTTGTATGTGTATATTTATTTGTGTGTGCATATGTGTGTGAATATATATATATATATATATATATATGTTTTTTGTTTTTTTTTTCTCTCCTCAGGAAGATCTTCCATCTTCTGGCTGTAGATTTCAGCTTCTCTGTCATTATTACAGAACTTGAGTAGGGAAATAATAATAATGATGATGATGATAACAATAAACACAGATGTAGTGCCTACTGTTTGCGAAGCGCTGAACGTGTGCTTTGTATATATTTACCCATTTCATCCTTACAATAATCCAATAACTATTATTATACTCATTTTGCAGATGAGGAAATTGAGGCTCAATGAGGATAACAAAGTTACCTAATGTCACAGAGCTTGTTAGTGGTGAAACCGAGATTCCAACTCAAGAGACCATGCTCCTAAATGGACTAGACCTGATTTCTTACCAAGACAAGTATTTAATCCTTGCAACTCTGTTTTCAGTTTACTACCCTTGCCCTCAGCTTTGCCTACTGCTTCTCCAGTTCAAAGTACTTATTGCTGACGCTATCCAGATGATATACCTTCATGCGTATCATCTTTTGCTAGTGCAGAAGTGCCATTGCCTAAGATGGGTGATAATCAAGAGTTTCAATTACTTCTTAAGCAGACTTTCAAACTATTCTGCTCTTTTTAGTCCCTTTTACCCCCACTTGGAGAGGTCTGCAATTCAAGACATTCTTGTTTGTTTTTTTCCCTAGGATAATGCAATTCAAAGCAGGTGGTTCTCTGGCTTTCTCTCTGGCTATCTTAAGTTTTAGCTTTCTCTGGTCTTCTAAATTTGTTACCATACCCATCTGCTTTACATTTCCATATTTTTCCCTTTGTCACTTTATTTGTCCTTGTATATTTCTCTTTTTAAAAAATCATTTTATTCTCATTTCTGTGAGAATTTAGGAAGAAATAGGACTGGGCATGTGCATTTATTTTTCCATCTTTAGAAAAGACCCACCTTTATCTGTTTTTCTCAGTATGAATTACTTGCAATTCAACTCACATTGGCAAGTGATACCTTAGGACAATTTCCTGGATAAAGAAAGTTCCCTTTTATCATCTAACATTTTCTGATTTCAGTATATGGCAAAACAGAGCAAGTCAGAGGCCTGATGCTACAGGTTGGCTGGAAATGATGAATCTGCCATATCAGACAAGTGTTTTCTATTGGGCAGGGTAAGCAAGCCCAGAATATAAGTTGAAGGTAGAGAAGAAACCATGACTCCTGAGGTTCTACTCCAAAAAGCAGGCACTAGAAGCTTTAGGAAGATGAACACTGCAGAGTCTTTGCCTATTTAAAGGTCCTTAAACGTTGAGTTTCCCCAGCCATTAAGGTTACATGTACTAAGTCTGCTTGAAAACCAGACAAAATAGCTACTACACAGAGGAAATTTAACTGTGTAGTGCAGTGGTTCTCAGCCTTTCTTGCACTTGAAAATCACCTAGGGAGCATTTAAAAGTCCCAATTCAAAGGCAGCCCACAAGGCAAATTAAATCTGAATCCTTAGAGGTGGGACCCAAGTAATAGTATTTTTTTTTAAAGCTCCTTAAAGTATTTCAATATGTAGCCAATATCACCGATCTTGGGCATGTTTTGAGTAAACCGATAGTTAACAGTGAACCCTTTAAAGAAACTTAGCTGTCAGATTCCCTATGGCCATCCGCAGATCATTTGGTAGAAGACTAATTCAATTAGAGAGCAAAACTGAAGATAATTGATGCATGATTTAGCTCGTGGCTGTTCCTTGTTGATATTCCTTTCATAGCTCACTCACTTTAAGCCTTATTTCCTTTCTGAGAAGTTATTTTTCTAATAAACCTCTGAAACTCCTGCGATAAGCTTGTGATATTTTCTTTATAGCAAACTTTTAGCAATTGGAGAAGATTCTTATAGCAAGGTGACTCTGAAGGCTGAATATAAATAACTAGATCCTGAACCGCTTCATTAATTGGTAAAGATGGAAAAGTAGGAAAGTGAGTTTCAGTCTTGTTAGGTTTTGTTATGAAGAAACCTTTCTCCCCAACGGCCATCTTAATTTAATTACCACTTCCTCCGTTACTGGCTGAATATATGACAATGGCAGCTTTATGTGTCTCTCTTAATAGAAACTGAGCCGAGCGCCCTCTTGAAGTTTCAGGGTCAGAGGACCAGAGGTTGAAGTGCCTCAGTACATCAACTGAGTGGAAGGGCTTTCCAGTTAATATATGAAGGGGAGGGGATGCATACACTGCTCCACTGCCTCCCTTTAGCCCCTTCCAAAACAGCATGTTGCTGGCTCGTAATTGTGTTGGGCAATACAAAAGCTCATTTAAAGAAACAGTTGTCAAGACATATACAGAGAGGAAAAGGGCATGGATTTTTCAAGATTTTGAAGGCTGAGAACAAATGTTAAGCTCTCTGCAAATCTCAATACATCCATTCAATCAAAAATACAAAATAGACATTATGGGAATAAGGCCAATGGAAAGAAAATGCTTCCTCTGGAATAAAGGGAAACACCATAGTGCAAGCACATGCCTATGTTCTTTTCGGTTTTGGGCCCCAGTAAACAATGTGAATGTCAAGTATGCGTCCTCATCTTTATCCCCTGTTGTTACCACAGATTTGCATGAGGATTATCTCCAGCCAGTGTGGGATCAGAAAGCAGTTTCAACAGACAAAGGGTTCCTATGACCATGTAGGCCATGTAGGTTCTTATATATTTCTCATTTCACTCCTAACTTGTTTCCCTCCTAAAAGTCCTCTATAGAACAACCAAAAAGAATCAGAATACTTTTGGCAATGTTTGGTTTTCATAAAAAATAAGAACCCTTTCCCTTGTGCTTGAAATAAAATCTTGACATTATTTGACTTTAATAAATATAAATATTGTACTATCCAAATCCCAGAAACCTAAGAGGTTTTCATTGGCCAGCCCAGGGTATGAGGTAGGGTGAGTTGTGGGGGGATGAATGGTGAAGAGAGACTAAGAGGCAGGAAGCAGAAAGCAAAGATTATTTACATATACTTGCAAAACCTTTGCCAAATGCATATGAAAGAAATAATTTCACAGCACTTTATGGAATAGCTGATTGTATTATGAAATAATTTTGATTATGACAGTTAAAGAAAAAGGGCAGACAAATTAAAGGTGTATTAAAATATATATCAAAGTGCACAATGTTGTAGCTTGTTTTATTTTCGATTAATGGATGATCTTATTTTTTAAAAACTATTTATTAGTTACCTTGGAAACTAATAAGTAAAAAATGATACAGAAAAACTAGCATGCCTGCTATATAATAGGCACTTTTATAAGTCAGAGTTCTTTGGTTGTAAATGACAGGTAGTTTAAAAATTCTTAAGGCAAAAAAAAAGGAAATGTATTGCATCATATAAGTGAAAATTCCATTGTTGAACCATAAGCAATTTGGAACCTAGGTCCACCTTTTAGTCAAACATTTTGACCAGGAGGATTGAAATACGTTCATTTGTGAGGTAAAATCTAGTGTCCACCCCTGGAAGGAGAAAGTGGGGTGGAGGTGAATGGAATCAATGTTTTGAAGTAAAACGCAAAGTGATTTTTGCAAAGGAAAATCAAGATGCTGTCACCAAAGTAAGAGGGGGTAAAAAATGGGGCAAGAAAAGACAGCAGATTTTACCATCAACAGTCAAGCAATTCTAATTGAATGAATGACCATGTTGTAAATAGAGTGAGAAGAAAATGGTGAGAATAAGTGCACAGACAATTTTAAGAAAGATTTGGAAAAAATAACACTTGATGGTGCTTCAGAAGTATATGCAGTGACTCCTTTGTTTTTATCTTTTGGGTAAAGAATAATTTTTTTTCTCCCATTTAGGTCCATGTAATTTTGTATCAGATACAGTTAGGAATTATCACTTCTGATATTTTTATATATGAAGATATTCTGTTATGAACCACTTCTGCTTCAGTTTGAGGCTCTCAAAACCAGTGTTGAACCAAACCAGGGATCTGTTGTGTGTTTCTTGCATGTTCTTATACTTTTAAAATTTACTCTTCTCCCCCTTCCCAACCACTTCTTTTTTGCTCTAAATAAATGGGTCTCTGCACCCATTTAATTGTGTACCAAGAGCACTAAATACTGACATGATATTCTCAGTAGGACCAGGATAATTGGATAACTAATAGTAAACTGGGATTATAATTCTTTACTGGACCACAGAATTTCCAGGAGGGGGCAATCATGCAGAATTTCAGTAACAGTTCTATTTTCAGTTCACCTTATGGGCACATAGAAAGGATACACACCCTAAGTATCATGCTAAATATGTGAAAATGAAACAAATTAAAATAAGATTATATTAAGAAGAGGCTCTGAGAAAAAATACTTAAGTACTTATGTGTATGAGAAATAAGTCTAGATTTTAGAATTTATGATTTTCATGAAATTTGGAATTAAACTATCTTAAATATTTCAAATAAGGGTAACATGAAATACCCTAGAGCAAGATGGAGGCTTTAAAAATGTGATTGTGTATTTGAATTTACTGTAATACTGACAAGGGTATGCAAATAGTGCAGTGAAGGAAAGTACTTTAGGAAGAGATGAAGTGAATGTTAGGGGGCTTTATTAGTTCCCCAAAAACATACAAATGGTTGGTTTAACAACAGGAATATATTGTTTCCTGGTTTCAGAGGCTAGAAGGCTTGCCTCCACCTGGGTGGGCATCTTCTGTCTGGCCAAAAGTTTTTGGGTTTCCTTGGCTTTTCTGTCATGTGGCCATGCACATGGCTATGTCTTCTCCTTTCTCTTCTGGCTTCTGTTGACTTCTAGCCTCTGATTGTTCCAGGGGCTTCTCTTTCTGTGTCTTTGTTTATAAGGACTTCCTGTTCTCTTTGCCTATAATGGCTTCAGCCATATTGGATGAAGACCTATCTTTATTCAGTTTGGGTACACCTTAACTAATAACATTCTCAAATGTTCTTCACAAATGGGTTCACATCCACAAGACCAGGCATTGGGACCTGAACATGCCTTTTGTGAGGAACTTGATTCAATCCTCTATAGGAACTCTATGATAAATTATCATTTACTTGTTTCTTATATATATAGCTACCACTATAATTTAAGCTACTCAAGTGCAGGAATTGTGTGTCTTGTTCAATAGTATATTCTTAGCAGATAGTGCTGTCGTCAGGCATATAACCAAGATTCCAAATAAGTATTTTGAAGTAAATGAACAAATGCTTGGGAAGAGATTTTGAAAGAGTTTGAAGGTCAATTTGTAACATAAAAAATTATGGTTGTAAAAAAGGGATTTGGTATTTTTCATTCAAACAACTGAATATATCATAAAAGGAGACTATGTAAGAATGAATTTAAAAGTAGAAAGCAGAGGTTATACATAAATTCTGATAGCTTAATTTTGGAGTGCAAGGGAGTTTCAAACTGTGATGGGTGCTCTTCTTTCCAACATTTAGGATAGTATGGAAAGAACCAACATATTGACTAGAACAGTTTATCTTTATGATCTACATGCTATGATATACTTGCCCAGAAATCAGAAAAAAATACCAAGCATAATCACCTTGTTTGGTATGGTAGCTTAACTCTTAGTCTAAGATTTCCCTGTACCCATTAGGAGACATGTGAAGTTAGCTATTTCCTTACCTGAATGTACCAGAAAGAAAATGGCTCAATTACAAAAAACTATGCAAATTTCATTAAAGCCTCAAATTCTCTCCCTTTGTAAAATATCATATGCATTTCTGTCAGAGTTAGCTAGGTAGATTGAATTATATAGCTAATAATTCCTAATCATAACCTGCATTCCTGTGAGTGTGAACTGATTGCAAACAAGCCATCTTGAAACTGTTATTTTTAGTTAAGGAGTTGCCCAACTGAATGAAGGGTAAGATACTAATCCATATTGCTGGACACCTGATAAAGAGAAGAAACAGGAAGCCAGAAGTTGGAGAAAGCCACAGAGGAAAAAGCCAGAAGTCAGTGGAAACCAGAAGATGAAAGGACAGGATAGTGCTGATGTGAGGAGACAGAGCTACAAACCAAGAAATCCCAAGGATTGCCAGCAGCCAGCACCAGAATGCTACAGACAGGAGAAAACAAGCATTGTCAATATCTTGATTTTGTAGGTTTTCTAGTCTCAAAACCCATTAGTCAATAAATTCTTGTTGTTCAAGCCAATCCATTGTGTTATTTATCTTAACCGCCTGGTAAACTGAAAGTCTGTAATGTCACAAAACATCCCATGTTCTTCCATACATTTCCCAATCCCCTTGCAGTTTGGTAAGGTCTTGTGCTAATCTCTCATCTTTCTTTTTCTGCCTACTTAAGGAGCTGAATGGTGCAGACACAAGATGGTTGATTTCTATCACCCAGAATCCCAGAATTACTATATGAGCATTGGTTAGACATATAAGTGGGAAATACATGCTATTGTGTTAAGTCACTAAGATTTTATGATTGGTTTTATTATTGCAATAGATGCTAATCTTTTCTCTCCTGGATGTGTCAAATACATCTTGGTTTGATTTCTTGCTTAACTGTGTTATTGTAGCCTAACAATTCAATTTTCTGATTTTTTTTTTTCTAACTACCTCCTAGGAGAGTTATAAGAATTAAATTAGTTAGCAATTAACATTTTACCTGGGACCTGTGGTTATCTAAACGAGGTTGAGAAGTGTCAGTTTTTTGAACTTGTAACGTGCCTAGAATCTGCTTTAAAAACGACTAAGTTATTCCTGATTTGTTCATGCTGTTTTGATCTAGAAAGTGCTAGAAATTTATTAAGACATGATCTGAATTTCACTCTGACAAAGCTCAGGTTTCTTCAACCACACAAAGAATTTGCATACTTGTGAAACAATGTTAATTTTAAAGCAACAATGTAAAAAACAAAGGAGTAAAGTATTTTAATGCTTTCAGTGTTCTGTATGCAAAAACAGAACAATTAGAAATAATAATAACCACATCACAGATCTAAATTATACTTCTTTATTCTGCCAATAATTATGACACTCTCAAAAGGGATTACTGATGAAAGACTTTGTCACCTTTTTGCTAAAATTCATGAATGACATGCATGCAACTTTATCTGAGTAGTAGTTACTTTTTGTTTTAAACTTTAATGTATATTTTATGGGGGCTAGGGATGGGGGGTTATCAAGTAAAAACATTGTTACATACATTATTTCCTCTACCTTTATAATATGAATTACAGTTTGTTAGCCTTAATCATTACTACTCTATCTCTATAATATTGGTTTCATCTTTGCTTTATTGTTATTTATTATTATAATTTTCACATGATAGTGTAATAATTTTAGATTACATCTAATAATTTTAACTTCTGATGTAGCATTATAAATTAGTAATTTAATTTTTTATCTATTAAATGCTTTTGACCTAAAGCACTAAAGATGGTGTTAACAATGCAAGAAATTTTTGGTGAGGAAAGGGAAAAATATTCTGCAATAAGCATTTGCTTGTCAATAGAACACAATTCCATTTCACAAAGTTATAGTTTCTTATAATCAACATCTATGGCACAACTCCATAATAATGATTGCTGTGAATGAAAAAATGGGCATTGCCCTATGATTCATTCATATTTTGTCCTTCTAGTCAGAAACATTAGAAAAGATGGTAATTCAGGTAAAAATATGGCATTTCTTGATTATACTAGGTTCTTCTTGGCTCCTTGAATAAATGGGTTCTTTGTGGCTACAGTCAGTCAGCAACTGCTCATTATGCGCCTTGTATGTGAAACTTACTTTGTTAAATGAAAACTGTAAAATCTTAGAGAACAGTATGAAATAGTGCTTCTTAGGAAGCTTGCTCTCTAGCTTAAAATACAATTTGCATATACACATAAATTCTACTGGCTATCTAGAATGCATTTTTAATTATAAATATAAATAATAAATAAAATGGGAAAAATTTGAACCCTACTTCC
>JAQZBX010005793.1:30442-55331 GCA_029593785.1 Cabassous unicinctus
TCTCTCTCTCTCTCTCTCTCTCTCTCTCTCTCTCTCTCTCTCTCTCTTTCTCCCCCTCTTTCTCCTTTTCCCTCTTTATCTCTTCACCCCCACCCCATTCTCTCTCTTTACCTCAGGGCAGTGGATGATACCTAATAATTTCTATTTAAATGTTTGCCTTTATCTAAAACCATATTTTATTTTGTTTTTCATTTTTCATTTATTATTATACTTGCATTCCCCAAAGCTATTTGAATATACTTAATAGGTCATAGTCAAATTTACACCACTGCCATCTCACTAAATAAGAGTACCAAAGATGTACACTGAATAAATGTTGAATTGTTAGAAACCAGGACGAGATTGAAACAGGCAAGTTTCAGAAGCAGTTAAAACTGGTTGAAGTATAAATTCCAAATTAAGCCTCACTGACAGGGTTCCAAATTCCTGAGCTGTCTCCCCTGCATTATAGTTTCTGGATATCTCTAGAGCCCTCCCAAGCCCCACTGTTTGAGGCACTGTCTGCTGTGGCTATCAATGAGATCCTGCTCTGACTTGCATAAGCACAACCTCTGGAATGACCTCCCAACTCACTTTAAACTCTTTTAGCCATAAAAACCAATTTGTACTTACCATCTTCCCCTTTTGATCAAGGTCTTTTTCCAGATGCAATGCTAGTTGGTGCTTAGTAATAATCTCTTGGTGCCAGGGAGGCTTATCCCCAAGAGTCATGTCCCATGCCAGGGGAAATGTAGTGCATTTATATGCTGAGTTTGGCTTAGAGGCCACATTTGAGCAACAAGGAGGATTTCAGAAGGTAACTCTTAGGCAGTATATAATACTAAGCTAAGTTTCAATTTCACAAGAAAAGGTTCATAAGTATAATCGTCAATATCAAGCACCTGGAGTAATGGTCTGTCTTCCTTCACTAGGCACTGCCCTTGTACTCACAGAATTCTTGCTGTCCTGTTAGAGAATGAAGCTGAACTCCCCAGGATGGGAATTCAATATTCTTTTGGTTATTGTGTGTTTTTCCACCCACTGAGACTTTGTCCTATGAACACTTGAACATATTTATGTGCCTTAGAGGCATGCCCCAGGTGAATCCCTTCCCATACATCCCCCCATCCCTGACACCCTGCACCAGTGATCTTTTCCTGCCACTGTTGTGACACTTCTCTGATGCAAAACCTCTCCAAAAATGTAGCCAAAAAATGACCAAATAAAATTAATAAGAAAATGAAATAATAATTTTAAAAATAACCAATAAAATGCAAAAAATTTTAAAAATTTGAAATAAAAAATTTTAAAAAATGTTAGACATTGTTTCTTTCATCACTGTAAGGGCTTTACTTTGGAATTTATGATTCCCAGTGTACCAGAGTTAGACTCATTTATAGGTTCTCTACACCTGGCTCTTCTGCCCCATTTACTTGAACCTATAATTAGCACTATATTTGATAAATATATATACCAGAGACTTAAATCTTTGTTGTGCCCATGTGCAAGTTGAGCCTTGAATGTCAGCAGAGTTGCAACACCTACTCTCTAATTCATTGGATTCACCCACGACAACTTACAGGGAGATGATGATGGACAACACCTATCCCAAGGAACAGAGTGTCTTCAACTGCAAGTAAGATAGTTAAATCCACCTGCCCCATGGAATCTAAGCTCCCTCTCAATTAGAAGCAGAGTGTGCATCACCATCCCAAGGTCCTCAAGATTGGGGAATGAACAATGGACTAAAGTAGACTTATTTTTATTCTACTATAGACTTGTTATTATTCTAACCTTGGAAGAACTCTTATCATTGATATAAAGACAGTAGCCATCAGAGGTTCTAAGGGATGGTAGAGGGAATAAGAGGTGTAATATAGGGGCATTTTCAGTACATTGAAGTTGTCCTGCATGACAATGCAGTGAAGGATATAGGCCATTGTGTATTTTGTCATAACCATTCAAAATTGTGCAGGACAGCGTGTAACCTATGATGTAAACTGTAACCCATAGTTAGTAGCAATGCTTCAATAGGTGTTCACCAATTATAACAAATGTACCAGACTAATGAGAGATAATGTTGATGTCAAAAGTGTAGGAAGTAGAGGCAGGGAGGCACTTGGGAATCCCTCATATTTTTTCTATAACATTTATATAATATAATGTTTCTTTAAAATAAATAAATAAATAAGCAAAAATAAAAAATAAAAAAAAATTAATAAAAACAAAAAACTGCATGAAGTAGAGGTTGAAAAACAAGCAGATACAGAAATTAATTTGCATCAAAATTGCCCAGTGACCAGTGTCTTAACAATCTGTTGTTTCATTTATTTTGTGAGTGTTTTTGTTTGTTTTAGTCCATAGAATATATTCTGTACCTGTTATTCTATCTTTGCTGAAATATCCTTGTTTGTTAATAGAAGGCTTGTAATACCTTATTAAATGAGAATTATCCTCAAATATGACACTCCAGGTGTGGTGTGAAGTTATTAATCAATTTGTTCAATTGTATATGCTGGTAAAAAGTAGATGGATTCTTATAAAAACTATGAAAAGAGCTATATTGCCATGAAAATATAAGAATATTCAGTAAAGGGAAGCGGGTGTGGCTCAATGGATAGAGCTCCCGTTTAACATATGGGAGGACCCGGGTTCACTTCCCGGGGCCTCCTTATGAGGGCAGGCCGGCCCGCGCTGCGCAGTGGGCTGATGCAGGAGGACCTCACAGCAGGAAGCGGGTGTGGCTCAATCGATAGAGCCCCCGTTTACCATGCGGGAGGCCCCAGGTTCGCTTCCCTGGGCCTCCTTGTGAGAGCAGGCCGGCCCGCGCTGCGCGGTGGGCTGATGCAGCAGGACCTCACAGCAAGGGGGAGATAAGCAGACACGGAAGAAACACACAGTGAATGGATGCAGTAAAACACAAGCAGCAAGGGGGGGATAAATAAATAAAAAATAAATAAATCTTTAAAAAAAAAAGAATATTCAGTAAAGACTTTCTGTACTCTCAGGAATTAAGAAGCAGATATCATAAAAATGGTTAATTTCAGTTTGCATAAATAGACTTCCTCATATATATATAAAATTAGGACAATAAAATCATGCCAATAGTATTTCAAACAAATCAACACAATTAAATTTCCTTCACCATTTCTTTCAGTCATATGTTATTAATTTTTGTAACTATGGATCTTGGGTAAGCAATTTGTTTTCATGAAATAGGTCTGCTTCCAGACTGAAAAAGAGTCTCTAAATGCAGACTCCATCCACTGAGACTGAATGATTGTTTTCTAAAATATCAACTTGGAAGCTTCTTCTCTGAGTCTTTTCATTGAAGCACCAATAATTTAGATTATCTGGTTTAGTCATTTCCATGGGTATTGTGACTGCCCTTTTTTGTTGATGACACAAATTCTAATCTATACTTTACAGCAAATCTTCTGGCAAACATCAGTGAGAAGCAGAAGCCTCTTTGAGGAAAAAGTTATAAATAAACATAAAATATGGCAATACTTTTGTAAGAAAGTTTAGCTTTTACACAAGTGAATCATTTTTTTTTGTTTGAATTAACCAAGTACATAATAAAATTAAACCCAACAGATAAGATTATTCTGTTGAGTTATGGAATGCCTGCTATCTGGAAAGCTTACACAGAATATAAAGAATGATATTTTATTATCCCTTGTTAAGAGTTCTAAGACATTATCAATTTGACAGAGCAAAGGCTGCTTGGCTTCATCAGATGTGTCCACTTGGACTTTCAGTAGATGACCCCCCCAATTATTAGAGTAAAACTTTCTAAAAAGTAAAATCATGACTTTTAGGCATATTAAAATTTTTCAGGCACAGGTATCAAATACTTTTAGTGAGAAAACCAAGATGTTAAAATGGGCTTAAAGAACATTTGTGAGAGTAGAATATTTATAGTATATTGAAAAATGTAATGTTAGGATAAGATTACTGGATGAGATAAAAAACTGGTTAACATCTTACAAGGCAATAAACCAAAATCTTTGTAGTTTTACCAAACAAATATTATTGGTATCACTTCTAGAGAAAAGTCTATAGTTGAACTGCAGCTTTGTTAATTCTGAGATTTGTAATCAATAATAGACAGTGTGTCAAGCTAAGCACACTCTTTGGTATTTCTTGGATGGCTTTCACTCCATACCATCCATCTTTTTTACTTATTTAGATTTTTTGGATATATTTTGACAATGCTATAGCATGCAAACAAAGGTCCCATATAAAAAGTGAAGCTGTAATGCAGATCACTCTGACTCAGCCCCAACCCTAAAACTCAAAAAAGAGTCTGGGATTATAAAAGATGAAAAAATAAGTGTCTTTATCAATAGGGACCCAAATAAATCTGGTAGGGGATTCCTACCAACAAGGAGCAATGAGAAGAAACCCAAACTGTATTGATAGTAGCATTTCAAAGATTATGTTGCAGGCACAACAGTAGGTAACAGAGTTATTGTCATAATAACTGGAAAATGGTGAATACTTGGTAACTGGAGGTAGGTTGTGAAACAGGCACAAATTTTGCTGCAGGAAGAGCAGATGCTCTCATGTATGTTAGTGGTAGATTCTCTACTATAAAAAAGAGTTGTGTGAGAGCTTGCAACAGGCAATCAGCAGAAGGCAGGAAATTACCTCTAGGAAAAATAGAGATAAGAATTTACAAGATGATCAGGATTGCCATGAACTTGTTGCTGATGAACAGAACAACTGTGGACAAAGGTGAAGTATAATGTCAGGAGCACTTGATGGAGGCTTAGTGCCACAGAGACACAAACAGCTGTGTATTAAATGTGAGTGACAAAAATCTATATTGGATGCTTCCAAGGGAAGACCAGATGGAGAAAAGACTCGAGTCATGCTGTTAGAGAGATGAGAAATTGATCCTGTTGACTCCAAGGTCAACTGGGAAAGTAAATTTCCATGTACAAATTGGTGATTACAATGGGGTATTAGGATTAGAAATAGTACATGTTAAGGAGTTGAAGGTGAGAGGTTCTAAAGTTATTAAATGCAGATATGATTTTTATCATTTCTTGTCATCCAGCCAGGTCAGAAGAGATTTCTCCTATACCTTTTTTTATAATGTAATTAAAATACTTTTCTTTATTGGAAATCCTTTATTGTCCTTCCAAAGCTGTCCTACCACACCCATTGTATATTAATGTCATTTAAAATACTCTGCTTAAGAGAGGGGAGGGATGTAGAGCTTGACATGTTGCAAATGTTTGTGGATTGAAGAGGTTAGGAAGATAGCAGAGGTTAGAACAATTTGGGAAGGAGAAAAAGCTGAAGGAAAGAAATTAGGATAAAAACATGGTTTTGCTATAAAATGACCTTCTCCACAATCTCCATCCCTAAAGCTTAACCTCTGGTATGCATCACCTTGGAATTCTAAGAAAATTATTATGTAGCATGTAGCTCTAAGTTTTTTCCTCCTACACTGTAATTACTTTTCATTTTCCCAAGCCTATAATTAAGTCTTATATACCTGAATGTTTTATATAGTGGTGTCATAGAAAATAAAGATAGAGGACAATAAAATAAAGTGTGTACTGCCCTATAATAACCTCTCCAATTGCACTGGTCATAAGAGTTATGAATCCAAAGGCTTGAACCTAAAGGAACTCCTCCTCAAGACTTTGGTAACAATGAGTGTTTTAAACAATGGGAATTTATTGGCTCACTGTTTTGAAGCAAGGAGAAATCCAAAAGTCCAGAATAGACATCTCAGCAAGGCGATACTTTCTCCCCAAAGTCTGTGATGGGGTTCTTGGTTTTCCCATCACATGGCTATGTCATCTTCTTTCTCTTCCAGCTTCCACTGACTTTCAGCTTTTGCTTCTCCATGTGGCTTTTTCTTCATAAAGACTCCAGTAATAAAATTAAGGCTCAACCTCACCGAGTTGGACCACACCTTAACTGGAAAAAGAAATCTTCAAAAAGTCTTATTTGAATGGGTTCACAGCCACAGGAATTGATTAAGAACATAAGTTTTTCTTTTGTCCCCTCCCCCCTCCCTTGGGGTACATAAGTTAACCTATCACAATGGGTTATAAATGGAAAACTCAGAAGAAACTAATGTGAAACCTACTTTCCTCTCTCTCTATGCTAGAGGACTGACCCTGGGGAATGGGGTAGAAGCTTGAGGAAGTTTCACCAGAAATTAAGAATCTGAACATTAGCATGTGTGACCACAGACAGGCTGCTAGTCAGTGGCAAAGCCAGATACAGCCTGAGATCTTTTAAATCCAAGTACAATATTATTTTTGCTGGACTGTTTTTTTCTGGAAGGAGCTTGATGAGTATACAGCCCTGGCAGTTTCCTTTTAAGTGGTAGAGAAGGTGCACTGCCTTCCACAAAGGAGAACAAAGGGAGCCAGCAGCAACTGCAACTGCCGTTCAAGGCCCTGCATTACCCCTAATAGTTAAAGGAATTTAGGCAAGACAATTATTTTGAGATTTACTCATCTATAAAATGTTTATATTAATAGCTTTCTCTTGGATATTTTTGCTGTGAACATGGGATATAAACATTTTCTGTAACTCTAATGTATGGATAAAAAGAATACAATGAAAAAGAACCATTCATTCTTTCTAAGTCCTTTAAACAAATCTGATTTTCTTCCCCTTATTTCTTTGAATATCTAGATTAGTGCATTCATTTGTTCAGCAAACATCACTCCCATCACTAAAATATGGTTTCCTGAAGAGCAAGATCATGCTTATCTTTATTTTCTCCTCGCCCCCTCCCCATACCCATTTAGAATAGTGTCTGCCATAGCAGAAGCGTAATGCTTGTTAAATGAATAAATGATTAAAGTAATGACTGAATTATTGAGTGCCTACATTTTCCCTGGTTCTTTGCTTAGTGCTCAGAATAAGATGAATAAGAAATGGCTCTTGTCCCAGTAGACTTCATCATTCTCTGTCTTGATTATGTGAACTTTTAATGAAAGCATCCCAACCTTCCAGTGTATCACCAAATGAGGTTATTTAAAACGAGGAAATGCACTTATATTGAGCTGTTCACATTTTATGGCCATTTAACTGGTCCAGTGAATTGTCATCTGTGTTTATGCTCTTGCCTCATTAGGGCATCATTTTGGATGGTAAATATAAGCCTTCTGTGCTTATCAAGCTCAGTTTTAAATAATGAAGCTTTTCAATTATAAGCTGTCTAAGAACACATCCTTCTTAAATGTGGCCTCAAATAAAGGAATTTCAGTCAATAGGAAGGAAAATTAAACCAACTATTCCCTGTTTTGTTTCCCATGGTACATAAAACTTGTGAATTTAGTGATTGTCCTTCAATAATCCTTCTATATCTACCCACAAAGGATGCATAGCTGCAGGAAACCTTGCAAAGAATCATCCCATGCCTGCTAATACATACGTGAGGGTGGCGAGGAATGAAGGTAAAGTAAGTAATAAGGAATAAAAGGTGCTTCTCACCTTCAGATGATGTTTTAAACGGCAACGGGTTTCTAAAGGCCATTCTTCAGAGAGAAAAAGGGCCACTGTCAAGCAAAAGCCTGAATTTTAAAATGGTCTTTCTGAGGCTTGTTAAACCATTATGAATTTTTCCTTTTCACATCACTTCTCATATCCTCTTTTTTTCCCCCCTTATTAAACCAGTTTCCACTCACTCGGTTCTGTTTGTATGTGTGTGTGTGCGCTTATCATCTCAAATGGAGAGCTATATTATAAAGGCAGCAGTTGAAAACTTTGGAATTTTAATTTTGTGCCACCTCTATTCATATATATGGGAAGAAAAGCATGGTATTTATTTCAGATCAATGGTTCTGTTACAGTAAAATAGAGCATTTTTTCATTGGAAAAGAACAAGAAAGGTAGTCAGATGCCATTTAAAACAAGTTCCTAAGAAGGAAATATGGTAAAAAGTTTCAATGTCTGAAATAATTTGGACAAATTATTTTCAGTTACTGGCAGCTACTTAAAGTTAATTTGTTCAACTTTGATAAATCATTCTAGGTAACTTAGAGAAGACGTCGAACCATGTGGTCAGTGTCATTTACATCTGTGGATGTTGAAATTGGGGTCTATAGCTCTATAAATATGGGACAGAGGACACAATTAAATTCAGGACTGAGAATTTGAAAGGGGGCTGAGCACATGAGGAGCTCCTTCTGAAAGGTTTACCTTTTTTTTTTAATTGTTTTTTTTTACTAATTTGAGACATAATTTCCCTTTGTTTTCCCTTAAATATTCTATAATGTTTTGCACATAAAATTTCTTAATATAAGTTGAGAAGAAGGGCATTTAGGGATAGTGCTGTGAAAGGAAGGGTGCTTTCCCCCTAGCAAAAATTTTTACAACTGCAAAGAAACTTAGAGACAATCTACTGACATAACTTAGAATAAGGTCAGATAAAAGATTTGAGGCAAAGGGCCAGCCTCTAACTCTTCAGGTTATACCCAAGATTTTTTGTTTTGAATTACTGATCAAATATTCATATAAATTTTAATTTTTATGAGTTGCAGGGCACTATAAGCTTGATTGTGGAACATACCTTATGGAAATTCTAGATGAAGCTGTCTGATGTGGCTTTTTATCTTGGACTTCAAAACTAATTAAACAAACAGTAATTGTATTTATGGTACTGGAGTAGAACCACTTCAACATTCTGACTTTATTCTCATCTTATGTGACTAGCTAACATTTGCATTGCCTCGACTTACACCAATCATAAAAGAAAAATAGAACGTTTATTATTTATAATAAATCATTTACTACTCAATCAAATAAGTATGTTTGAGTGTTTCTGCAACTGTACTAAGCTTTAATTCTTCACCCAATTCCATCTTGTGTTATGAGTTATGGTGTTAATGATTTTTGAAATTCCATATGTGACTTCAAATAACAGAAAATTATAGGTACTTTTTTTTATTACTCTCAGTTTTAAGCTCTCATTTGATAATCAACATTGAGGAGAATCTTATTCTTCCTTTTTTTGCAAATGGCATTTAAGTTTTATGTTTTTTTTTCACTTGACAACCCCAGGGTTATTTGTTCTGAGCTCAATATTCCTACTAGTCCTGATGATATGATAGCCACACTTGACTTAACCCCATGTTATCTGAAGGAAATGAAGATTGGATTTATCGTCATTTAAATTTTCCCTGACCTGAGACTGGACCCAAGATGTTAGGGAAACATTTTCCATTTTCCAATAATTGTTTGAGTACATACATAGATAATATTTTTAGAGACTTTTTAAAACAAAATTTTAAGATACACTATTTATTGCAAAAAATGTAAGTAAATTTTAATGCATGGTAAGTTATTTAAAATTTGGAACTAAGACAAAGGTAGACAATATGGTCTGAAACATCTTACCAAGTAGTTGTTTAGATCACCCCAAAATTATTTAACTTTTTAAATTTGTAAGGGAATTTACCTTTGTTTGATTTTACTATTTGCTATTAAGAGATTAGAATATTTAGGTCAAATGTTAACATGTAGACCTTATTTAGATGTAAACGCAAATAAATCCTTCACTGAAAAAATATAACCCTAAAGAGTATAATTTTATAGTTTTGTAGCTTATTAATCAGTTTTGATTCTAACTTAGTAATTTCAGAATGCCTTTTCAAGCGGTATTCCAAAATGTCCTTTATACAAACTTATTAATTAGTAAGTTGAATAAAATGTTTGACATATATTTAATCATGTTTTAAAGTTTTTGTAAATTACATTTTGACTGTTTTGAATGGTTCATCAAAAATTTAGTGGACTCACCTGCCATGTCAATTAAATTGCCTTGTCTAAGAAGTGCACCTTCTGAACTATATAAGCCCAGGCAAATCTTTTCTTGGCTCCTGAATTGATTCTCAAACTACACAAGAACTTATCTTTGCTAACTTTCTGTTTCTTTAGGTTTCCTTTGTTTCTTCTAATTTTTTTTTTTGGATTTGCTTCCCTGATCAAGTATGCTATTCTGTTTGTGTCTTGCCTAATTCATGTTGATTGTCATACCCCTTTGCATAACAGGGCCCAGGGATTTATCAATCTGTATTTTATCTTGAACCACTAGACTGTTGTTACACATAAAGCCAAGAGAGCACGCTGTATATATGTCAAGCTGATTTACAGTTGATAAGTTATGCCAGGTTTGTGGCAGTAATGATAGGAATCTAGTTTATGGTCTGATCATTTGAGATCTCAATTGAATAATAGGTATCTATTCTCTGTTGGTAAGAGATGACAAAGAATCATGTTTTTAGCCTATTTTATTTTATTCTTGTTTATTTGTGAGATGTAGCCCCCACTGGAAAGGAGAACCACAATTTGAGATTTGTACTGTTGCCTTTTTGTGTTTTTTTGTTTGCTTTGACCAGGGCTAGAGCTCCAAGCTTTCTGTAGGTCTGTTGTCTGTAAATAGAAAGGCTTTCATATTTCATGGCATGAGTGTGAAATAATTTTCCAACTTTAGAAGGTATTAATAAATTATTAAATGTTGAAATATCTTTTAAATTAAGGAAACTCTATTTCAATTGGTTTATAGAAATTATATGTCAAATATTCTCAATAATTCCAGAAAATAAACTGAATTTCTAAAAATTTAATTTTATTAGCTCAGCAATTTTCAAAGGGGTCCAGGGCTACCTAGGGGCTCCTTTCAGGGCATCTATGAGGTCAAAAGTATTGTCATAATAATATTAAATATTTACATTTTTTTCAAACATTATTTTATAGGTATACAGTGGAGTTGTCTAGAGGCTACATGATATATGATGACAATTTTGTTCGGATAGCATTGAAAGTATTCTTGTGTTTCCTAGGATTTTCTAAAATAGGTTTAAGGTATATGTGCATACTCAGAGATTAACTCAGTATCTTCTCAGTAGTACTATTATACTTTTATTAGCTACACTTGCTATCATGTTTATAATGTCATTGTTGTTCATTTTATTTGAAAGAATGATGAATAGATTCAGACTTGAATATTTGGCAAACATTTACCTCAAAAGTGAGCCTATCCAATCAAGCAAAAACTGTCAGTTTGTTGCCAATGATAAATCAAACTTTCATGCCGAAATTAGAATTTTGGAAAACCTACAACTGTAGCCATAAGTTTCAGAGCTTTCCAATAGTAAAGAACATTCCTGATAAGATTGGTGGTGATATTGACTAATATTGAGTTTTGATATTTCATTATGAATAGTATCAGCATTTTTAAGATCTATATAATTCAGTGAACCAATATTTTCTAAATGACCAATGAAAGCTCTTATAAAAGCATGCATGGATAAAAGATCCATTCAATAGTTAAGCTAGACCAATGGATTTTAAAAAAACAGAGTACAAAAAGTTTACTAATATGGCTTCAAATTTGACCTTGTAAATAACCTTTAAGAAATAAAATCTGTCAAATGTTTAGTGTAGTATCAAAAGAAAGTATCTACAATTAACTGAAAAGGCTATCCAAGCAGCAGAAGCTGCTAGCTCAGACACCTTTGCATGTAAGAATCCAAGTTCATATCACTAAGGTGATTCCTTGCACACATCAAGCTAGTTTGATAATTTTTACTGAAAACAGAAGAGAGAAATTCACCAAAATCAAAGAGTACTGCAGGAGAAATCTATCAGAGAAACTTTCTTTGCTTGTTTACACTCAAGATGAAAGAGATAATAATAGAGATTTTACAATATCCAATATGAAATTCCTTAATGAAATTTTGGTGACAGAAGTTAATTCTCAAGCTTTAGTGTATGTTCAATAATGTATACTCAAAGAGGTCTATATGGTTAATTAGCACTCCTTGCAGCACCTCTGTAAATAATTAAGCCAAAGCATATTGGAACAGTCATTTTTGTGATCAAGAATATTCTTTGGAGGCTATTATCAGATTGGTAGAGGCATTACCTTTCCCCCCTTTTATTCGAGGTATTCTTCTAGTCGTATTGCCAGTTGGCACTTGGTAACAATCCCTCAGTGCCAGGGATGCTCATCCCCGGGAGTCATGTGCCACGCTGGGAGGAAGGTAATGCATTCATATTTGAGCAACAAGGAGACTCTCAGGAGGCAACCCTTAGATACTCCATAGCAATAGGCTAAGTTTCAATTTCAAGAGCTAAGTCTCCTAAGGCTAGTCATCAATAGCAAGGGCCCATCAGTGGGGCATCCTCCTTTGTCAAACACTCGCCCTGCACTTGGGGGACTGTTGCTGCTCCCTTGGAGAATGTGGCAAAGCTCTCCAGGATGGGAATTCAGTATTCTCTCATTTATTGAGTGATTCTCCACCCACTGTGACAATGCCCCATGAACCTTTGAACAATTTTATATACCTTGTATGTATGTCCAAGTGAACATCCTCCCATGCACCCCCCATCCCTGATACCCCCCACCAATGATCCTCTCCCACCCCAATTGTAACCCTTCTGTGATCCAAAGGTTCTTTAAAGATGAAGCCAATACAATAACCAAACACAATTAATAGGAAAATGAAATAATAATAAGTTTAAATGTAAGAGATAAAATACATGAAAACTTAAAAAAAAACTTAAAGTAAAATAAAACTAAAAGATTGGGATATTTAAAAATGAAAAATTTAAAAAAATTAAAAAATTTTGTATGTATATTTATTGGCTATATGTGTGATTTGCATTTTCATTCTTTAAGTGGGGGGGGTCTCTTGATGAATTGAAGTTCTTAATTTTAATACGATACAGTTTATCAATTGTTTGGTTGTTATATGAAACTTCTTTGGATAACGAGGTGCAAACACAGGCAGCCAGCCATACAAGAATTCATGAAAGGACAGCTTTTTAAGAAGGCCGTGGAGAGGAAGAGGGGAGATTGAGGGCCAGTGGTGGGTGGGAGGGGGGGAGTAGTTACCCAGCCTAGGTTTCTGGGAGGGTCTTTGGAGGAGGGTAGGAAGAAGAGTCCATGTAGTTCCGGCTCTGGCGTTATTGTGACCCAGAGTCGAGGGGTAAGGCTTTCTCTTGAATACTGGGGATTAAAAGCTTCAAATTATAGGCTCAAAAGCAGAGGTGTGAAGAGCCATTTGGAAGAGCTGAGGTCGGCTTATTACCCAAGCTATATGGAGATACAGAACTTGCTAGTAAATTATGTGGCAGGAAAGGGACCATTTAGAGAAGAAGCAGCAAGGCCAGAGAAGCTAAGAGCAGCTTTTATCATTCAAACCATATGAAGGTACAGGCTCTGCTAGTAGCAGTTACTCCCAGGGCAGAGCTAACTGGGGTGGTGGCTCAAAGGGAAATTTATGGCTAAGCAGACTGGATGAAGAGGCAGCGAATATGATTTCTTGTGAGCCATTGCATCAATATTTTCCCATTAAAACTAAATATGCTTTTCTTGTCTTGTTTGTTTGTTTTTAAAGCCTTTGCCTATCTTGATGTCAAAAATTTATCTAACTAAATAATTTCATGAAATATATACTATTTTGTCTTCCACATTATTTTCCCATATTTGGACAACTTACCACAATTTGATTTTTCCAGATGATCTAAAGAAGGATAAGATCAAGTTTCATTTTTTTTCCCATTTGGATAACTGTCCCAGCAACCTTTACTGAGAAGACTATTATTTCCTTATTACTCTGCAATACCACATTCTAAGGTCATATATGTGTGAGTCTTTTTTTGAGTTCTGTATTGTGTTCTATTTGTCTAGCCCTCTATCCTTGTACCAGTGCTACACTGACATCTTTATTGTAGCTTTATAATAGTCTTCATATTCAGTAAAGCAAGTCTTCTCATCTTTTCTTTCTTCTTTAGGAATTTTTGGCTGTTCTTGGCCATTTGTATTAAAGAATACATCTTGTCAAGTTCCCCCAAATTCCGATTGGGTTTTGATTAAAATTGAGTAAATCTAAGTTTGGGGAAAATTGCAATGTCCAATATATCACATCTTCAAATTAATAATTCTGCTACTTCTCTCAATTTATAATATTGAATGTTTGACAGGTTTCTGCATAGAAAACGTTCACATAATTTGGTAAATTGATTCCCAGGTATATGATATTTTGTGCTATTTAAATGGTTTATATTTTTACATTTTATTATATATTTGTCAGTTTCTAGAAGTTTGCTTCATATTATTCCCAAACAAAATGGTGTGTGGGTGTGTATATAAATATATGTATATATATGTATACATGTATGTATGTATGCATATGTATATATATTATAGCTACTGTGTTTTCCTAGAAAGGAGAGTACTCTTGATGAATAGCTTTCTCAACTAATACTTAAAACCTTTCTACTTTCTTTTTGATGAAACATAATCAAATTCTAGGTTTGTTCCTTAAATAAACAAATGTGATAGAAAAGAAAAATTAACATACAGCATATTTGGCTTAAGATTGTATTCATTTACACAAAATAAAACTGAAAGAATTATAAGAAAATAACTCTTGTTGTGGTTCTGCTTCTTTAAACATTTGAGTTTTCCCTCTTTGAAGGTAATTTACAAATGCAACATATTCAAACTACAAATAAGGTATTTTGATGAAAAAAGCCCTTTGCAGTGCTGATCCAATTGTGGTTTATTGATCTTTCCAATCTTTATTCTTTTCTAATTTGTAGCATCTTTTAAAAAAATCAGAAGATTCAGTAGGGTTCTAACACTGAAGTTAAAAAAGCATATTTTATATATTCCAGATAGTTGTGATGCCTGGCAACAACTTCTTTACTAACATCATTGTACGAACCCTGAATCTCAGCAGAGCTGAAGCCAACACCTATTCTCTAGTTCATTGGACTCACCCAGGACAAAAAACAAAATGATGATGATGGACAAGCACCATCCCCAAAAGCAAAGAATACCTACAACTGCAAGCAAAACAATTCCTTCTGTCTGCCCCATAAGATCTAAGCCACCTCTCAGTCTGAAGCACAGCAAGCATCACCAACCCCAAATCCTCAAGACTGAAGAATGAACAAACACAAGGGGGGAATGCAACCATGGACCAAAGTAGACTTATTATTATTGTATTAACAGAAGAATATGTAACATTGATAGAAAGAAAGTGGTTACCAGAGGTTCTGAGGCGAGGGGAGGGAAGAATAGTGGATCACATGGCATTATTAGGGCATTGGAATTGTTCTGCATGATATTGCAATGACAGATACAGGCCATTATTCATTTTGTCAAAACCTATAAAATTGTATGGTGCAAAGTGTAAACCATAATGTAAACTATAGACCATGATTAGTAGCAATGCTTCAATATTTGTTCATCAGTTGTAACAAATGCACTTCCTTCATATAAGATGTTGTTAATAAGGGAAAATGTGAGGGTAGGAGGGAATGAGATATATGGGAATCCTCTATATTTTCAATGAAACTTTTCTGTAATCTAAAACTTCTTTAAAAATAAAGTTTTTTAAAAAGTCATTGTAAAATGAACCATAATCTGTGGGCTTCTATGACATTCCAACAGTAGGCTATAATAGAGTACTTCAGTCCAGGCAATATATTTATATATAACCAATTTATTAAAGGTAGAATTGAAGTCAATCTCTTAATTTCAAAGAGGAGCAAACTGAAGCCCAGAGGTATGAATTTACCATGATCATGCTTGTGATAAATATTTTAAGAATATATTGAGCTTATTAAGCTTATTGAGCTTATTAAGGAGGCATTTGAACTATGTTTGAAGGTTGATGGTATCGACAAGAGGCAGAGGGGGGCATTCCAGGAAAAGAGACCAGTGATGACACATGCATGGAGATGGAATAGCACAGGAGCACATTTTGATGAAAAAGGAATAGCTCAACTTACATAAAATAAAAGTTACATAAAGGAAGTAGGATTAGTGTAGATTGAACACAGGAATGAAAAGCCTTGAATACTGAGCTAAAGAATTCTAACTTTAACTTTTAGCTCATGATTGAAAACTTATATGAAGAGAGATGTAGCATTCAATTACTTGTCTTAGTCTCTGGATTTAAATGATTGCTTTTCAGTTCAAATTAAGAGTTAGAAAATGGAAGAAAAAAGTAGAAGTTTTGAAATAATAATTGCATTTCATGTATTTAAAAAAAGTATTTATTTTCTTTGTTATAAATAATGAGGATATTATTTGTTATTAATAATGTGCAAGATGAACAAGTACTTGCTTACATAGAGAAATGGAGCTTTTTTCTAGTGAAACAATAAATGAAAGAACAAATACAAAAGCAATTAAATATCAGATAAAAATAAAGGAAATCACAGGGAGAAATGAACAAAAAATGGCTGAGAAGAAACTTTTTATTGTGTAGTCAGGGAAAGTCTCATAGTCCTTGGAGATGTATTTAAGCTAAAATTTGAACAAAATGAAGGAGTCAGCCATAAATTGATTTTGAAGTCCAGAATGAAGGACAGTGAGGCTAGAGTGTAAGAAACAAGAGGAAAACTGTTATTATGTTGGGCTTGATCCTACAAAGTCATGTAAACCACAGTTAGAATTTTTGGTTTTATTCAATGTCAGATAGGATGCCATTGGAGATTATCAGGAGGCTGTTTCAGAACTGTTTTGTGGGGGTGATAATGGTAAAAGAAGGGAATCCACTTATCCACTTATTTACTAATTTCAAGGTGTCATTTCAGGATTATATCAATTACATTTGACTATGTGCTGGATATGAGGAATGATGGAAAGAAAGGAATAAAAGAAAAATCATAGGATTTTTATTTAAGCAAATAGATTGATGGGTATATGCTTTTCTTTTTTTTTTTTAGATAAACACTAGGGGTGAGTGTGTTATACAGGAAATATTTGAGTTACTACTTTGTACATAAAACTTGTGATGCTTATTAGACATTAAAGAGGAGACTTCAAGAAGATTGAAGCTCAGAGGAGAATTCTTGGCAAGAGATAAGAATTTGGTAGTTATTGTCATATAGATGATATCTAAATCCATGGGTCTGAATGAGATCACTGCAAGTAAGCATCATATTCATCAGGTTTCTCATTGTTAAAATTTCAATACAGGTTTTGCACCTATCACTCACTAATTCTTATTCCAGTTCATCTAGGTGCCTAATTGCTAATTACCGCTAAATTTAACAAAATTGCCAGGGGACAGCTACAAAACAAGTTCAGTTAAGACGCATTTGCTGAAATCTCTGAGCTGTAATAAACATTACATGCTTACTGGAGTACTAATAAATGTCTAGTTTTACTAAAATAATTTAATTTTCTTTCCCCAGAAAGAGTTTAATAAACATTTCAATTAAATTGGTAACTTAAAATACTCAGTATAATCAGGGCTGCAACAGGAAATGTAACTGTGTCTCTCAGGAGTAAAAATGAATGGTGAGCAGTGATCAGGAAGAAAAGAGAATATATGTGGAGGGGATGAAATATGCAGTGTTGATTAAATAGTTCTCTTGAGGGCAGAAGACAGTATTCTAAAACCAAGGCTTACAGCACCTTAGTGTAGATGTCCTGTTCTTTTATTTTGTCCCATATGGAGAGAGAAAACAAATGGGAGGTGAGTGAACAGTGCTGGTGGTTTTCCTTCCATTCCTTTGGGAATCAAAGACTATTTTGTAAATAGTATCTCCCAAATTCAACTGCCTAAAGAGCTAGATTTTAACTGCTAGTACATGGGAGACTATAGACAACTGTCCTATTGATAGGTGAGATGCCATGCCTGACACTAAAGATTTAGCATAATCAAGGGTAGACATTCTAATTTGGATTTAGGAAAATTTATAGAATGGAGCTTTTGAATGAGTTTAGCAAGATATGTAGGCAGATTATTACAAGTTGTTCTGAGTATAAAAAGGAGATGTATAAAATGACAGCTTCCCACTGAACTGAGAGGGATATGTCAGACCAAAGAACGACTTGGACAAGCCCAACTTGGTGAGTAAATGATCATTTATAAAGGCACTTATCTAAGGTCCTCATCCTTGGCAGAGATCAATCATCATCTGCACTCACCACAAAATGAGAGTAGTCTTTTACATATGTCTACATGCAGATGGAGAAGGCAAGTGAGACACAGCAGGACTTCTAAATAATGCAGTATTCTGGAAAATAAGCTTTACATTGTTTCTTAGTAGGGCAGAAGTTACATATTTACAGTAACTATGTGGGAGATCTATTGATATGAACTTAAAGGAACAGATATTCTTACAGGATTCTAAGAGAAGAGGTCAAGAAGTCATGGTACAAGACTTACTGATCAGTCAAGAATTAGCAAAGAATTATTTCCTGAGGCTTGCCTTTTAACAATTTAGGAATGGAATGTTACTGCAACTGGAGGGGGAAAAACTGGAACGGTTGGGCGAGGAAATGCAAAGTTTTATATGCCACAAAAGGGATGTAGGCTGTGTGCAGATGTGTAGGATTAGATAGGAATTCTTGCCATTCTTGAAAAATTCTGGGGTCATACACTCCAGAGAGATTATTTAGGCACTCTTTCATATATGTTTAAAGACAGAGGGGTATTTAGGAGAAAAACAAGAGAATTGTAGAAATAGGATGGGATGTGCTGGGAGAGATGGTATGATGTTTAGGCTCGTGTGTCACCTTGGCCAGGTAATGGTGCACAGTTGGTTGGTCGATCAAGCACTGGCCTAATTGTTATTGTAAGGACATTTCATGGACTTAAATTATCAGTAAATTGATTGCATCTATGACTGATTACATCTACAATCAATTAAGATTGCCTTCAACATTGAGAGATGTCCCATCCAATCAGTTGAAGGCTTTAAAAAATGGAGAAGTGATGATTTCAGCAGTCAGAAGAAAGAATTTCCTTCTCTACTTCAGTCAGCCAGCTTCTCTTGAGGAATCCATGGCAAACCTTCATCAGAGTTTTCAGCTTGCAGCCTGCCCTACATAATTTGGATGTGAGCATACCCACAGTCACATGAGACAATTTTGCAAACTGTTCAATTCTGTTTCCTTAGAGAGCCCTGACTAATACAGAAGGGGTTTGGTGAATCAATACTATTATATTGGCAAGGCTCTACATCATGCGAAAATCATTTAATGAGTGCTTCCTATTTGCTAGTTACTGTATTAATTGACATTCTTTATCTCATTTAATTATTTCAACAACCTTATAAGATAGATAATATAATTGAACTTTTTTTAGACCTGAAGAACACTGGGATTAAAAAATTGCATAATTAGTAAATAACTGAGCTTGAATTTGATGCAAGTCTAGTTGGCTCTGAAGCCTACATTTTTAACCACTACTCATTTGTATGATTGTTCTGTAAGCTCACAACTTCTCTAATAAAAAAAAAAATTAAACAAACAAACAAAAAAATCGGTATGTCTTTGGCAGGTCTAGCATAGAAGGCATGCAGAGAATATGGTTGCATAATGCCTGAAGAATATGGTTGCATAATGCCTGACTAATGCTTTTCTTGTCTATCATCCTTTGTATGCCCTTTGCTCCCTTATGAAAGAGATGATCCCTACTTTTATGAAAGTAACAGTGACTTCTGAAAATTCTCCCACAGTCAAAAAATTCTCCCACAGGGTTACATATTCTGGTAAAGGAAAGGAACAGGATTTTAAGATGCCTTGTTTTCTCCTTTCTATTTAGAGTTGAATATATGACTAATTTTTATTCTAATTGGTGAGTAGTATGGTAGGAAGAATTATGGCCCCCAGGATCTCTGTACCCTGGAGATACTCTCTTGATTGTGGTATATTATATGGTAAAAGGGATATTTTCCAAGTGATTGTGTTATATTATATGGTAAAAGGGACATTTTCCAAGTGATTTTAATCTAATTACACTAGCCTTTAAAACCGGAGGTAGAGGAGGAAGCCAGAGAGATTTGAAATGTGAAAAGAACTTGATGCATCTTTGCTGGTTTTGATAGAGGGAGCTATTTAAAAAGAATGTTGTAGGCCATAAAGAGCTGAGAGAAAGGGAGAGAGAGAGAGAGAGACAGAGAGAGAGAGAGAGAGAGAGAGAGAGAGAGAGAGAGAGAGAGCGCCACCTCCCCCAAATCTCTCCAGCCCTTGATGTCAATAGCCAGCAAGGAAATGGGGACTTCAGCCCAACAGAAAATTCTGACAACACCCTGGATGAGCTTGGAAGCAGATACTTCCCCAGAGCCTCTAGAAAGGAATGGAGCCCTGACTACACTTTGACTTTGACCTTGTCAGATCCTAAGCAGAGGATTCAATCTAACCTGCCTGGATTTCCTACCTACAGAAAGGAATATAATAAATGGGTGTTGTTCTAAGCTGCTAAGGCTGTGATAATTTGTTACTCAGTGTACCAAACTAATGCAGTGAGAAAACAGGGAACAGCTCCTTCATCTTCTTGTTTCTGGTGAAGAGATGAGGCAATTGTCAGGCTTTTTCTTTGGAATCAGGGATAAGATGGGCTCTCAGGAGTCTTTCAATATGCTACAGTAAAGAGACAAAATAAATTTATTTTTAGTGCATCTAATGGTTTTCAACGTCTATTATGATTGAAATCCTATGTTTAACATTTAAATGATTTTCTAAAAATCAGTTGAAAATTATCACATTTCTCTTGAATGAGGTCAGAATTATCAAAGTGGAGGTGGGAAACAAAGGTAGCACAATGTAAATTCTGCTCTTAAAATCAGTTGACAAGACCTAGACATACCTGATAAAGCCATGAAAAGTCTCTCTCTTTGAAAAGTAGGCATGAAGTATTAAGTAAAACCCTGAGTACTGAGAAAGATTGGCATGAAACGAATAAATTGAACAGTTGTCCAATTTTGGGATAAATTACACCGAATATCTGATTTTAAAAATTGAATGATTTTCCCCAAGTCTCTGTAATTTAATATAAACCCACAAAAAGTTTGGAATATTTTAAGCTAGTTATCAATTTAAACAAATATGTATATGCTATTTAATCTTGATATCTCTTTGTGAAATGCCAATGTAAAGAGAATGATTTGTCTAAGTGGTTTACTTTAATAAAAATGAAATTAATTTCATATAGATGCTAATACAGTCCAGTCATTCTGTCCTCACCATCATTTTCACAGCATCAGAGGTGCTTCAGAAATGGTTATGAAAGGGACTTCCAATTAGATGAGTAGGAAATAAGCTCAAGTGAAAATGCTGGCTTTAACATGGATAAGTCCTCAGAAATAATGACTGTAAAAAGCTTCAGTTTTAATGATAGTACTTTATCTCTAGTAAGCATGAATTAACAATGGGTCCCTTCTTCATCTTTTTGCTCCATAAACCTTTATACCCAGTGTAATAGAGATTAATTCCCTGGGGATGGTGATTCAAATAATTTTCAAATAATTGAAAACTGAGGCCCAGACTCTTCAAGTCATAGTCCTTGAGCTTCCATTACTCTCATATTCATCACAGACACACCCAACCCAAGGAAGTATTAATTTACTATGTCTTTCTAAGAAGACTCTGCTTTGGAACTAGAGAAGGGAAAATGGGAATTTATATTATTTATCAAATTTGTTTAAAAATTGGTGGATATGTAGGAAAGACAGGAAGATTTTCAATGTTCATCTAAAAATCTTTTACGTTTATATACCTTTGCCCCACTAGCTATTCACATGGTGTTAAAAACTATTACAGTCATTTCTGTACCTTTTAACACCAAGCACATAGATGGTCTATAAAAATATTTGCATAGTAGTAACCAATGACATTTTTAGTTGTTAGTATGTTCTGGGTATACATGGAGCATACTTTATCCCATTTAATCTTGACTACAGCTCTGTATCATTGATGCTAATTATAAAGATAAGGATACTGAGATTTAGAGAGGGTAAATATTTTGTGTAAGACAAGAAAGTGAGTATATTTCAGAGTCCAGATGCACAAGAAATCTTTGTGGAATGAATAAATTAATGTTGATCTGATTTCTGTAGTATTATTCTACTCAACTCCATTGCAATGGAATATCATGGGAATCTGTGAAATATATTTTATCTAAAACAAAGAAACAATAGTCACCAGTTAAAATTTCATTATATTTTGTTTCCTATATTCATCCCATTGCAAGGTCCCAAGGATTATTTTTATGTGTGTTTATACAAACTTTATAATTATGTCTTCTTTCTTTTATATATATTCAATTTTTGCCTGCTTGACATCTATCCCCTTTAATGCTTAAAATAGATTTTTCACTACTTTGACTATATTGTCATTCTCCTTACACACTTGTATTATTCCTCATTTCCTTGTATATCATGATGAAATCTTGGCATATTTTTTAAAAATTTATCTACCCATCAAATGAAAATAGAATGCAATTGTCAAGATCATTTGTATCATACTATTCCAAGTATGGTAAATCATATTTGGCATGGTATGATACATATTATGGTAAACATAAGACATTATATATTTTATTATTTGTTGTCATATTTCCATGTCCCAATTCATTAATTTTTACATATTTATCAGTAATTTAAAAATATTAGATATGATAGATAATTAAATCTTGAAAGGCAGAGACTTCTATTTTCATTGTTTTGAAGCATAGGTAAGGACATTCAAGCTACCTACTTGAAGAAACTTAACACAATGAAGACTTGTTAATGCTAATTTAGTAGCTTAAATCATATTTATTTTGTTGAGTAGAATTGAGATGAATATTCATCTATATGTGTATATATCTATAAAAATAGATATACATATAAATATTTATATGTATTTGCATGAATGTGTTGTGGACCTCATGCAAGTGTTCCACTGTCAAATATTAAAAATTATTGTGATATACATTGTTAAATCATTAACTTTTTGAATAATTTATCATAGTGGTCGATATGCTAGTTCACATCAAAACTCCCTAAAAGGGAGCTTTTAGTTAGAGTTGAATTCTTGTCTATCTTAACTGTAAAAGTTACATCAATTTTTAACTATATCCATAGTTTTATTAATAGCTATAATTTTTCCAACTATAGAATTTGGGGTTATTTATAATTACGGTACATATTACAAGACAACCCAAGGTTAAATATACACTAGTTTTCAAAAGGCAATGATGAGTATGATTTTGTATTAACTTATATTGGCAGTTTCTATAAATGTTATGGTTAAATTCAAGTGGCAGCTGATATGTAAATTATGTGATTTCATTTAATATTAGTTTGAGAACCTGCTTTTGTAAAATATTGGAAGAATAACAATTTTCACCACAGGTTAGCCTAAATTTTTATTTTAGAAGTTTGTGTATGAGATCTCTCTAAGGCCATTAAAAAACTTTTAAAATGAAATTATCAAAAATATAAAATGTAGAAATCATAGTATAATGAGCCCCTGTACATATCATTTAGGTTCATCAAGCATCATCTTTTTGCAAATCTGTTTCATGTACAACCCTGCTCCTAACTTTTTTTTTTTTGGTGTTGGAGTATTTCAAGCAATCCCAGAAAGTACTGAAGAGCTACAGAAAGAGCAGCAGGAAAGACGTGGCTGAAGAGATTTATTCAGGTGAGGAGGAGATAATGGAGGGTTCCCCCAGTTCCTTGATAAAAGTAATGTGTGCAAAATGGGCAGAAGTTCAAAACCTTGTGGAGAAGTACCATCCAGACAAAGCTCTGGCAAGCAGAAATGTGAATTTATTGAACGACCAAACAATTTCACACTTTGGAGGATTTCTGAAAAGAAGACAGAAGCAGTCCTCATTGGAAAAGTTTTTAGTGAAGGTGACAAAAAGTGTGTCAGAGCCTGTGGTGCAAGTTGAAAAAGGGCAGAAAAGAGAAAGAACACCTGAAGTGTAAGTGCCGGATGTTCTGTTAGAGGGGGACTTCTCTTCAAAGCAACACTCCATGTAACCTCTCCTCCTCACCACTCTCCTCTACTATCCCATTAGGCCATGGACTCTTCTCGGTACAGGTAAACTGAAATTTTTATTTAATTTAAGTTTTTATTGATTTTTAGGTTTATTTCTCATGTAAAATAATGATTTACAGCCCTATCTATTTACACATTGCTTTAAAAATGTGCATTGTCTTGGTTTGGGAAAGCATTAAATTTATTTAGATTATTTCTTATGGGAAATTTGTTTGGTACTCATCATTTTTGGTACTCGTCACACCTCCTGTAACCAGTTAATAAGTACTAAGGTACCACTGTAGTTATTCTAAAGTAAAATTTTCATTGGAAAATTCATCTCCAATTAGTTATAAATTTTAATAATAGTTAATACCCTACTATTTTCCAAAGGTAATCAAATAGGTTATTTGAAAAATTTTTTAGATTATTTATGAAAATATATAAATTCTTTCATATTTATATACATACATAATAAACATGAATACTTATTTTCTTTCCAATCATTTCCAGTCATATATTTTTTAATACAAATGATCTCTTTTGAAGTTAGAGGGAGGCCATTCAAAAACTGGTCTTTTGGTCATCCCCCACTAACCTTTGAAAATTTCCTAAGGTCATTTTAATGAACATTAGTTACAGTTTGGACGATACCTGGAACTGTATGGGAAGAAGTTAGATATTTATATGTTTTATTTTGAAATTTAACTAAAGACATATGTAAATAATTTAGATGAGGCTCTTTGTCTACATGTGATCAGATTAGGCTGGTGACAATCTGATCAATATATGTTTTAGTTTCCTGGCTGCTTAAGCAAAAACTATGAAATAGATCAGGTTAAATAATACAAATGTATTCACTCATGGATTAGAGGTTAAAAGAAAGTCCAAATAAAGGTATCATCAGGGTGATGCTTTCTTCCTGAAGACTGTGGCATTCTGGGGCTGGCTGCTGGTGATCCTTGGTTCCTTAGTCATGTGGCAAAAAACATAGCGGTATATCCTGGTCTGTCCCTTTTCTTCCAGGTTCCATTTATGTTCAGCTTCTTGCTTCTCATGGCTTGCTCTCTGTCAGAAACTTCATTCTCTTTTAAAGGTCTTGACTAATAGAAATAAAACCTATCCTGATTGAGGTGGGTCACA